>JASDQU010097224.1:0-13544 GCA_032191745.1 Picea mariana | reverse complement strand
AAGGAAGAAGCTACATAAAATAAAAAGAAAGAATTAAGGGATTTCATAGCTACAAAAATAGATCAACTAATAGAAGAACAGGAGGATAAGTTGAAGCAACAAAGGAAAGTAACAATGAAGGAGGGACAGAAAGAAAGAGAATCAAGTATCAAGGTTGAAAGAATGAAAGAAGGCTTGAATAACTTATGTATTCAAGAAATAAGTATGCCCACTCAGGAAATATTAAGAAAAGGGATATTAATTTTAGAATGTTTGAAGGTACCTTAGTAGTGCAAAACCACTATGGTAGGGTAAGATAAGAATAAAAATGGAAAGAGGATTCCAAGAACAATTAGAGAGACCCAGACAACAAGAAATAAGGAAAGGAAGCTCAATAAAAATAAGGATAAGTTGGAAAATCTACAAGAAGTTATAGAAAATAGATGGAAGACTTCGTAGATTGGAACCTCGCAGGAGGCAGGCTCGCAAGATTTGAACCTCACTAGAACAATAGATCCGTGCAAAACTGGACTTCACCCTGGTGAATTTATATGACCATTGGAGGCACCCTGGTCATTAGAATGATTCTCCAGAATGGTTAGAAAACATATTTATGGGCTTATGGACCACTTTTGGACATTGATACCATGCCATAACAAATAGATCTACATTGATGGAAGCATTTTCTGGCCATTGGAAGATCTGTCATGATACCCCACTTATTTAACTCATCGGTCACTATGCTGGGACAACTTTTTGCTACTCATGATTGATTGAGCTAAGCAGAGAATTGTCCAATTGTCGAGCTTTGGAGTCTATCATTATACGAAAAAATACCCTGCCGATCCATTTTTCTACCCCGCCTGTCCGTTTGTCTACCCCTCCTGTTTGTTAAAAGATAGAATGCCAAGCGAACCTAGTGAATTGGAGAAGTATTTCGAGGAAGTTCTTAAGAATCCAATGGCCAACATAATGATATATGAAGGTATCCAAGCATCGTCAACTAGGGGATTGTAGGCTTCCCCTTTGACCAGACATCGTTCCGGTCGTGTCAACCCCATAACCGAACAACGAAGTAAGAACCATGGTGATCTGGCTAATGCGAAGTAGATATCATCAATCCTACCTGAATATATTCCACCTTTGGCTGGTGCTATTAACCGTGACAGTATCCCCCAATATTTTGAGTACTCTGTGTTCACTACATACATTTTGAAAGGAATTCACATAGTCCGGAGTCAGTTAGGACNTTGAAGAACAACAACTTCAACTTAGGAGACTAGAAGAACTATGCCATGTTGTCTCCTCACCGATGCTTAACGAAGACAATCAGAAAGAAACCTCACATCATCTCGTAGCCATGGATTAAGGGGTTGGTGCATTCCACCATGCTGAATGTGATGAAGATCGCGCATTTTTGCCACCACTAGGAGGTTAACGCTTGCATTAAACTCCTTCTATTGTGCTATCATGGTGGATATCTTTGGTTCTATAGAAGGATTATTGTGGATTTGGGGTTGATCCACCGGATCACAGGTTTAAGTGTGAAGGGTCCTGACCCATAGCAGGTTTATCCAGGGAATGCCTCAGACCAATATTTGGCGCAACGCATCAAAGAAGCTTATGGAGAGGTCAAAAAAGGAAAGCGAGGTTACAAGGTAGCCTCTATATAGGATGGCACAATGCACATTTCTTATCTACTCCTAACTAGCAAGCTAGTGAGGAAGAACTACCCCACACAGGTCACCGGGTTCGTGGTGGACCTCGCAAGAAAGTGTGTGGAGGGTATGAAGATGAACTGGGTGAACTACCTCGTCAACGCACTAGAGAAGGATTGTCGCAAAGCCCAGGAATTGGGATATGAATTCCATTATAGTTGTTTGATCATTTTGATCGCATTTGTTGGTTGGAAAATTACTGAAGGATCCACTTTCCTAGAGATTGGACCCTCAAAGCCATTGGCCGCTCAGTTTTCCACCTTGTGGTATACCAACAACATGACAAAGCAGTGGCAGTCCAATGCCTTGTTTCATGGATATTACCAGTAGTTGAAGGTTGTCATCGAATAATTCTTGTGTATGACACTGCACACCCTGCATCAATACCGACCTATAGAAAAGTTTTGCACTGATCCTCACTTCATCTAAATCACTACATGAAGAGATGAGCACCAGGAAGAATTGCAGTCATACTACAAGCTGACAGATGAAAATATCGAGCAAATTACAAAGGCGTGGCTGGAGGAATTTCTTGTACCTATCACCAATGAAGAATTATCCGACACTAAAACCATAGGAAGCCCCATAGTTACACGATTTGAACATGTCAGATAGTCCAATGGGACAAAGAAGAATAAAAATAAGGATGAAGTGAAAGACATAGAGAGTGATGAAGAGGAAAATGCTTCTGGAGATAACAGGTCTGACTCACCAGGAGGAGGAGAAGATGAAGCAGAAGGATAGGGAGGAGGAGATGAAGGAGAATAAGAGTAAGGAGGAGGTGAAGCTACCGCCCCTCCACCTGAATATCCCCCTGATGGGAAAATGACACCACAGAAGAGGAAGGTTTCTCTGAAGAAAACCTCAGTAAGGAAGAAGACGCGCACCAATAAGCCAATGTTGGAAGCCACCCTCATGGATGATGACATCCGTTTGGTCCACAAAGCTATGGAGGATGCCTCTAAGGACATGTTGTAGAGATACAGAGAGAAACAAGAGGATCTATATAGAAGAATTGAGAGAGAATTGAAGGAAGTGAAACAAGTTGTTCACTTGGTCCGCGTAGTACCTACTACGCCGCCTGCACCTTCCTCCTCATAGACTACAAAATTAGGGGATGAACCAGCCCAATTGAGGAGGATTCTAGATGAAACATAAGATCAGTTCTAGAGATCTCAGTAAGAGAAGGATAAGGCTACAAAATCCCTACAAAAGGAGAGAGACAAAGTATTAGAAAAATTACGAGCAACGTAGGACAATGTAGTTTCCCATGAAAGCGACAAAGCAGAGAGTCAGGCGAAGTTTTAGGAGGAAAAATCCCAGCTACAAAGGGAAAAAGAGAAGTTGCTTGAAGAGAAGGCCATGGTAAAAGAAGTGGTAAGTAAATCATGTCACTCTGTGCCAAACTTGGCATAGGAAGAGAAAGATCCGGTCGAATCTCAAATAGTAAATCTCGCAGAGACCCTCTAACAACTTCAGGTTAGGTTAATAGAATTGGAGGCCCAAACAGTACCGAGCACTCTGTAGGAGGTGCGTGACCAAAGGGAGGAGTCTTCCAAGAACACATTAGTAATAATAAGAGCCCTCACCTCAGAATGTAAATAGCTACATGACATGAGTGCCTCGATATATGAACACCTCGCCGAGGATCCAGAGCTAAGGAAGATAGAAGTGTAGTTACATGAGGCGCAACAACAACCAATTTCGTTATAGGCATAGATGAATCTTCTCACAATAGTAGAAAGGATGAAGAGATCCTAGGATAAGCACACAGTAGAAAAACAGATCAGTGCCCTCCAGGGTAAGGTAATGGAAGTAATGCATAAGCTACAACCTATGCAAGATGAATCCTACAAGGTGTTCAAAGAGATTGATGGATAGGGCTCACAATTGGATCAAGTAGTTGCAGTAGTAGAATAGCACCTGGAAGGGCCTGTTACAGAGAAAACGATCCAGAAGATAGCGAATCAGGAGGCTTAGGTGAAGAAACAAGTCGAGGCAGCTCGAGTTAAGCTTGAGGCTTTTGAAGCAGCATTGTTCGGACCTGAGTGACTCGGGACGAGTCACAGGTGAGTGTTGGGAGAATGTTTTCCCTCGACCAAGTTTTGAGGAAACCTTGGTCAAATTTGGCCCACTTTTGGACTTCGACATACTAGTCAAAGAAGGAGTGCCCAGGCGGAGTTGAGATCACATATATCACTTGTTTTGCGGGCTATGTGGACCCAGTAAGGGGTTCTCTAGGGTTTTTTTCATGGTTTTATGGGATGTTGGCCCATGGGTTTTCCCATGTTTAGGCCTTATTGTAAGGGTTTGTAAAATTATAAATAAAGAAGAAGGTATGGTAGAAATAACTAAGTGCAAGTAGTTTGAGTTGCTTTGTGAAAAGGAATATATCTGCATTAAGGCTTTGTGCATGATAGAGAGTTGGCTCTGTGCATTGACCTAATTTTGGAAGGAGGATCTGGTGCTTAGTGCGTCGATCTCCTGTCTTGTGCAAAGTTCGACTCTGTGTCTTAGTGCACAGTTCTGACTGGATGTAAGATTTTGGCGAATAATAAAGAGGCGAAGCGGTTGGTGGGCGTAGCCCCACACTGGGGTGAACCACGTATATCTTGTGTCTCTTGGTTTTCTTTGTGTTTTATTAATGTTGCTATGATTCTTCTTATTTATTTGATTATGTTGTGTAATAGATAGATCTTTTGTTGCTTAAGTACTTTACTTTTGTTAAGGGTAAATGGATACTAGATATAACTTATTATGCTAAGTGCTAAGTGGTCAGGGTATATAATCATTCATTGTTACTGGGTTGATCTATCTTTGACTAAGTCCTGCAGTGTTAATTAAGCTAACAAACTAATGCATGTTTCTTCCTAAGTGTTAATAGACTATTCTATGAAGTGCTCTTATCACAAATATGTGTCCCAGCCTGGTTACGGACACCTGCATCCTGTAACCCCCCTGCTTCTACCTCAGGTGAGTCTTCTCCTTCTTCGCAGGTGTTGCCGAAAGGGTCAGTAGTCGAGGTTTTTTTGATGCATTGTTAAGCGTTGAACCCTGGGTCTATCCATGTGCCAACAATCACAACAGTAGTAGTGGGGTCTGCGTTGATGATTGATCTTATACCAATATTTTTTGAATCATATTATGAATCAAGGTTAAACTCATTTTATTTGATCTCGAACACCAATTACTGTTTTGAGTGACATTCATTGGTGTTGTGCGAGGGGATTTTGTGGAAATCACACCATTTTCCAGTGTCCTTCTTCATCTTTCCATTACCCTTCTTTTCCCGTGGCTTGGACTAGTTTTCCAGAGGCTTTTTGTTAGGGTCATCTTTCCCATGATTTGGTTGTTGCATATTTGCAGACCCGAACTCCCATTTGTTCCGATGCCTAAATTTCTTCTCGATTTTGAAAACATATCAATAGGTAACTCCCAGTGAATAGATGTTCATAAAATCCATTTTGGTTTGGATGTACCTATGCAAATCCTTGCAGAATTTCAGAACCAGATGTCACTTAGATTCTTTGATACCCAGCTTGGTGCGTAAGGTATGGAAATTATGCATGAATTTTGACACTATTTGGCCCCTCTCTTGCCGCAATGTGGTCCATCTCATGTATTGGTCATCATAGTTACCAACATGGTAATATTTTTCCTTGACCTCATCCATAAAAAAATTTCAAGTGGGATCGAACCCATATATTCTAGATGCCTATGTGGAAATTTTCTCCTAGTAATTTTCCCACCAATGTTTGACATGGGGGAGATCCTTAAGGAGTGCGAAGGTGATCGTTTTCCTGTCAGAAAAATTGTGAAGAGAGAAATAACCTTCTAGCATATTTAACCATTTTTTAGGGCATCCACATCGATTTGACCTTCAAATATGGGAATATCAAAATTAAATTGTACCTTGAAAGTATAGGTTCCTACAAATTGGTCACTTGATGAATATGTGGTTGTTGTTATCGAGAGGCATTGAAGGATATGGGAAAATTATCCATCATTTTGTCCCTCTGTCACGTGAGAGCTTGCTAAAGAAAAAAAATCATACGATCTTTTGCTCTGTCATTTTTCTTATATTCCAACATGGAGGGTTTATTGTGCATGCGAAAGATATTTTACTCAAGAGAGACAATATTGAGACCCAACTTGCTATACTAGGACCTCGTCGGGGAGATGCACTGAAAACTGATCAAGAGCAGTCTACTCTAATACCATTGATCCAGATTATTTTCAGCATGAAATGAGAGAGAATATATAATACAAAAATGTATAGAGATATATCATATATCCAATAATATAATAGAGATATATCAGAGATATAACCATAAACACAGAGATACAGTAATACACAATTTCTGTTAATGAGCAAAATGTATAAAACTGTAGAAATACAAAGTGAAAGACTCGCTAGAATGGTGGAATGTTATCTCTGAGAGGATATGTGATGGGTACTCACATTCAAAAGAATATGGATTCTAAAATGAGGCTCCAAAGGCCTTTTTATCATAAAGAAAATCCAAAACCCTAACCCCGGAAGATGAAAATCCAACAGTTTTGTGGACTCCGTTTTGGGTAGTTTGGTGTATCAACTTCCCAGGGGCGTAACTTTGGCATACAATCTGCATTTTGGGAATACAATAGCTCGTTGGAAAGGTATCGTTGAGGATATTAATTTTGGGGGCTCAATAAGAGATTTTTAATTTCATTGAGGTTCTTGATCGTGAAAAACATTTGGTTAGGCCCTCAAAATGGCCCTATAAGTTTAGGAACTGAAAACTACTAAAAATAGTAAATTGCCAATGTTGGAGCATTCATGTTTGCAAGACAACGCAACAAGTGAGGTAGAACAATGCACCAAATTTTGAGGAAAATAAATGTGTGTGACAAGATTTCCAGAAATTTGATGCAAGCGTGGACAAATCTAGCCTAGTTAGGGTTAGGGTTTTGGGATGTATTGTAAGGGTTTCTAACCCATTTTTAATATAAATAAAGGGTATGAGGGAGATTATGGGGAATCAATGATTATAATAGGCATCTAGTGATCCTTAGAAGTATATTTTTTGATTTGGGAGACATGTTTGGAGTTTTTATGATTTGTAGTCTATTTTGAGAGTTGTAGAGCTCAGATGTAGTTGAAGTAGCTGAGGGTTAGGTAAAAATATGTGAATATTGGTGCGATCCTGGTTCACCTCACTATTATTTACTATGAAGTAATGTGCACAATGCTTTTGAATGAATAAGAAAAGAATCATAATACCTTTATGGATGTATCCCCAAGGGGGGGTGAAACACGGTAAAACCATGTGTGCAATATATTTAACCTATTACTATTTCTTTAATGGTTAGATAGATGAATGGATGATCTATTTACAACACACACTAGATTACATAAACAAATTAATTAATCAATTAATTAATGAATGGATATGAGGAATAGTAGAATATAATGCATGGTTAAGAAGAAGTAAGAAATAACATCCCCCAAATACCTTCCATGATTGCAGACATATGCATTATGTAGTCCCCCATAAACTATCTCGGGTGATACTGCATTCTGTACTTTATGCACAATGTATCCTTTTGGTTTACCAGAAGGGTCGATGCTGATAAGGTTTTTTTTGGAGAACTAAGGTAGAACCCGGGTCAACCCATAAGTCCAACAAATGGTTTCATTGCCAGATAGAAATCTGAAGGAGAGCCATGAAAGGGTTTGGTGAAGAATATGTAGTAGTAGAAAGGGATGTTCAGGCCATGGAATCATAAAAAGAAAGAGATTGAAATATGGTTAGAGACAAATTAGTTGGAGTTCACATAGAAAGACAATAAGGGTTTCAGGTATACACCACACTAGTACCTGCAGAGGTATGCATTTACTGATTAGAATGAAGCATATTTTTGTTTCTTTCCATAATTGTTATAGGAATGGTTGTTAAGGTTGAAGGATACCCATCTGACTGATTGCATTAGGCCAGTAGTGTGGAATGATAAAAATATCACGCGGTTGGAAAGACTTAATAATAAGTTCACGCATGTAGTGGATTTTTGGGTAGACAATATTACTGCGAGGTTTATCACTGTAGAGCAAGATTTCTTTAAGGGACCTAGAGGAAGGTATATTAGATCCCTTTACACATCAATTGAGATATTGTTACAGGATAAAGGCATGATGACCATGGAATGAGACAACTAGATCACTCTCCATGCATGGGGGAGTTGGGGGAATCACTAAGGAAGTTCTGAGAAATGGAGAAGGCTTTGGAGAGTAGCCAATAGAAGGAGGAAATGGACCCCATCATGATGGATTATGAACAGACTAGGTAAATCATAAGGAATGTGGGTGTGACATGTATTTGATGACCCTACCAGTATAATATGAATAATAAGAAGAGGGCAATGGCCGAGAAAGAAAACTTGGACAATGATGAAGAAGAGGTAGAGGATCTCCGCGCCATGGGTCAGATTGAGGATATCATGCATGCCACATATGATAGGAAAACCATAGGTCTTGGTTCCAATGCAAAGGAAGGAAGTCCATTCTAGATCTGAATTAGTGTGGAACCCACAACCACATGTGTGACTAACACAACTGAAGAAGAAAAATAAGTTAACCAACAAGTGATTAGTGGTAGGAGAATTTTTTCAGGACTCAGGTCTATTAGCAGAAGTGCAAGTTCAACAAGTATTAGTCAAGTTTCTACACCACGCAGAGGTGGTAGTTCAAAAAATTTCATAATGGAAGGACAATATCCAACTATTAGGTTACCAAAATTTCGAGGGGACGGGTCAGATGATCCTAAAAAAAAATTGTTCATCTATGAGAATGTATGGGTAGCAAAGAAGATTACAGACAAGGATACAAAGGTTGCATAGTTTTCAATCACTTTTCGAGACCGTGCATTAGATTGGTACATAGGTCTCTCAAAAAATAACCCAATAGGAACACCTACAACTGTAGCAGATGTGAAGAGGAAGTCAATAAATGAATTTCAAAAGCCAAGCTTAGAAGACCAGTTTATGAATGAAATGATAGAGATCAAACAAAAACTAGGAGAATCAGTCTAGGAAGTGGACCAAAAATTCAAGAGGTTAAAAGGTAAGTTAAAGTATATTATTACTGATACACAACATAGGAATTTGTTTGTTAATTCTTTGTTACCACACTTGAAGTATGCTTTGAGACAACATAAATTCCAAAGTCATGGTGAGGCCCTACAAGCAACCTTAAAGCTAGAGGAAAACTAGTACAAGGACACAGATTCAATTTTGGAAGAGCTAAAGCAAGATCTGCAGAACTTAACATTCCAGTTGAATTAGAAAAAAGGAAAGGAGAAAAGAGAAGATGTATGGTGCACAATGTTCAAGACAAAAGGTCATCACAATAATGTGTTTCCATTATTTTCAAAATATATTGGAGTGGGTATGCCTAACCCTTTGGCTTCAGGGGGACCATGGTGTGAGATATGAAAAAAAACATGGGAATGGTCCCTATCATTTCCCCATGATGCAAAAATATCAGACAGTTCTAAAGACTACATATTGTAACTTTTGTAAGTCATTTGGACACGAAGACAAGGATTGCAGAACCTTGGAGCCGATGAAAGAAAGGATTGCAGATACATACATGGTATAGGTTGAACATGTAACAAGTTAATCTGCGTAGTAGTCATAGTATAACACTGCGCAACAACCACATTACAATACCATGTAGAAATTTGTAGCAAAACCACGGTATAATGCACAATAGTTTCAAGGGAAACACCAGTATAACCCTGCAGAATAGTGTGCAACACCACAATAGTACAATAAATTATAGTTTCAATATAATCAAGGACCTCAGTATAACACACCGTGTTGAGATAATCATGGAAACAAAGGAGGCTTCATAGGAAGAGGTCATGGAGGAAGAGACTTTGGAGGAGGATGAGGACCAATAGTGTGTCATAACTGTCAGAAAATAGGGCACTATGCAAGAGACTTCCCACAACCACCTGGGACATGTATGTATTTTCATGCAACATACCATGAAATGGAGGATTTTCCAACATTGTTGATAAAAATATAGGACAAAAGGAACCAGACTAATCAGAATGTGCAATGGATTGAGGTGGAACAGAGAGAAAAAGACAAGAAGAAGATTAACATAGTAAGTAGAGGTGGAGACAAAACAAGAGAATATGTAGCCAAGAAGGATCAAGAACAATACTAGTGGGTTACAAATAATACAACACCAATGTAGAAGTTTGATGTGTGCAAAGAGAAAGAGATATTTAAGGAAGTTATAAAAGAGATCTTGAAGGAAAACATTGTATCTACTTCAGGAACGAAGCCAGTATATGAGATACCAATCTATGACATGCCCTCATTATTTTATCAAACCAATAAAGAGAAGTCTTTAGAACAAGTATTTAATTTAAGAATTTTTTTGGGATCTTGTGTCAAATTGTTGAGTGATAAAAATTCCCAACAAGTACTGTATAATTTATTGGAAATGGGTAATATTGGAGAAGAGGGGGTAAAAAGGGTAAATCAGGTCCGAAAGAAGAGAAGGACCAGTAGGGAATTTAGGTTGAATGCCAATATAGGCGATTTCAATATGGGGGATATTATATTAGACTTAGGATTGAAGTCAATGTTTTTCCAAAGAAAACTTGGGAATCTATGGGAGAACCACAATTGGGGTATTCACCTATTCAATTGAAGTTGGAAAATCAACACAGAGTGGTGCCAATGGGAAGGTTGAAGGGGATTCCTATAGATCTAGATGGTGTGCACACCATGGCTGATTTTGAATTCATTGATATAGTGGACAATACTTCACCATATCCAACATTGTTGGGTATGGATTGGGCCTTTGATAACGATGATATTATCAATTTGAAGACAAGGAAGATGATATTTGAGTCTGGAGAATACAGAGTTATTGCGCCATTAGATTCTTCAAAAGGAGGAAGGTATGTAGAACCTATAGATAATATCCCGACAAAATATGTGAACTAGTTATACAAAAATACCATGCGTGAAGAAGATTATATCAATCCAACTGTAGATGGCATGCTCAGTTGGAGGAGTATTAGTTCTTGTGCTTTAGACTTTGACATAGGATTGGAAAATTGGAAACAATGATTATATGAATTATATACCAGGAGATGTGTCATAATGACATGTGCATTAAGATGGGTTGCTACATAGGTAAGATAACCTCCTTCTTTTTATGGTTTGAATGAAGATTTTTTTTATGAAATATAGGTTAGAGGTTATGGGAAATCAGATATTACTAGCACTATATATTTCATTAAAATCTAGACATGAAATATGGTGGGGTACAACAAGGTAAAGATCAACAATTGGTTCCAGTGCAAAAGGTTACTGCGCATCTGATTTGACGCAGAAAAGGAGAATAGATATGAATCATTGGACAACCGCAAGAGAATGTAAAGAAGTGCACATTTCAATGGATATTAGTACCACCAGAAGTGTGGCCACCCCACTTTATCCACACACTAGAAGGAATTCTAAAGAACCAGAACACATAACAGGAACATCGCAGAGAAAATGCTAATTGGGAAGAAATACAACATAACTTTGTAGTTACATTTTCCTTTGAACATGTCAGTGCAGAGATTGACACGACACTAATAATGGTAAGAAACAAGGTATTTGAGGAACCAGAGTTTGAAATAGTTCTAGTATATCAGAAGTAGGCTAAACAAATGGTTAAACAATTACTACATTGTTATCATGTAGCAGAAGCAGAAGAACCCGAAGAAGATAATCCACGCAATATGAAGATCCTAGAAGTAGAATGTGAAAAGGAAGTAGAAGGTCCCAAGATGGACTCATAATATTATGCTACACCATTAAATATAATAAAGGTAAATATTGGAACTACAAAAAACACAAATATGGCTAGTATTGGAGATTATTAGGATAATCAGACAGTAGAAAGGATCACAGAATTACTGTACGAACACAATGACTTATTCCCAAAAAAATTATCAGAGATGAAGTGGTTACGTACATGAGATGAAAGAGAATAGGGAGCGTAAATTTGGGAAAATCCATGAAAGATTGAGTTGTTGAAGGTACTAGACTCTCAAAGTATGAAAGCAAGCTCCTAGGAAGGTTTACAGTGATCAGGTATAACAGATCTATCTACAGATTCAAAAGGTATGTCATATTCTTATGAGTAGTTGGATGTTGTTGTCGCCATGAGATATGGTTATGGGAGTTTGAGGTTTTACCCTAGAGAGGTTGTTAGTTGTATGACACTTATGGTATGAGCTATATCTATATAAATATAGCACATGTATGTTTTTATTATTCATTGGTTCATATTTTTGGTTCAAGTGTTGATACATAGTTTGTATTTCTTGGTACATGGTTGAGGATTTTGGTTGTGAAGTAGTTGTGAAGTTGTTTGTGTGGTGTGAGGCTACATATCAGTAAGGTTTTGATGTCTAGTTCATGTGATGGTTATTACACTTGATAATTATTGTACCCACATACATGGAACATGACTAGAGAGACATAGAACATGATAGTTTGCAGGTTGATTTGACAGAGGAAACAAAGTGTCTAAGTTTAAGAAAAGATGAAAACCCTAGATTTCAAAAGGTGTACACATGATGCAGTATAGAAAGGCCACATACATATGAATGATGCAGTGTACAAAGGGCATGTACATATGTAAGATGCAATACAAAAATTTCACATACCTATTTGTTTTGTTGGTAAAGTATGAGTACAGGTACAGGTTGGTTACAGGTCAGTGGCACGGGTTGGTTACAGGTTGTTGGCATAGTTCAGTACATGTTTACATTGGTATATCTCAAAGGGACAGTCTAACAGTGGTTTCATCATTTGACACTTATATTTCAAGATGGTTGGAAAGGGAAAGGATAGGTGATTGTAGAAACCTTCCGGTTGTAGACGGAGAACATAGGGGGTTGTAGCCTCCTTCTAGTTGTAGCTAGAAAATTGGGGAGTTGGATATTCCCTCAAGTTGTAGCCTGAAAATATAGGGGTTCGAAGCCTCCTTCCATTTGCTGCCAGAGAAAAAGGTAATTTGGTTCTTCCAATGAATGCAATTCTTAAAGACATATAAGAAAAAACAATTTTGTGGTTTTGTCCTGCAATGGGTTTCCATGTAAAATATGGGTGTACTATGTATGTGTATGATTGTTCATTGTTCATGGTTTATTTACTCTGCACTTGTTGAATGGTAATGATATATTGATCATAAATATAAACAACACTTATATATTGTGGTTAAAAAGAATTAGAAAGCTCGATTAATGATTCACCCCCCTCTCATTAATCCAACAAAGACATTGTGGGCATTCTATTGTTGACGCATGTCATGCATAATATATAATATGATCATTAGGACATGCATTTGTAGTTTGATACTCCATTCCAATGTCTTTCATAATGGCATGCAAATCTCGATATGTGAAAGGTAAAATATTTGATGATGTTAACAAAAATTCACCTAACAATATCTAACATAACAAATAACTAGTTAATGTAAAGAATAATGATAGTAAATATTGCATTATTATTTTACGCATTAATTAACACTAAAAAAAGTAGAAAAAAATCAGCATTTATGTATATTCAATATGAAACATATTACATACCTTAGGATCTTTGTCATACAAGTGTTTGAAAAATGATTCATAACCTTTAAGTTCAACAACAACAATGTAGTAGAGATAAGATTTTCCCTTGAGCCTTTATAAAGTCATTTATTTTCCTTTTCTAATAGAGGTTCATCATAAATATCATTATTGTCCCTATCCTCGTCCGGCTAAGCAAACAAATATTGGATCATTTGATTTG
>JASDQU010097223.1:9285-20588 GCA_032191745.1 Picea mariana | reverse complement strand
CCATCTTACAAACAACAAGTACACGGGTAGAACTTGAACATTCATGGGCCCTGATTGAAATGGATATTAGCATCCAAGAGCAATGGGAAGCTAGACAGAGACAGTTAAGGAACCAACTTTGATTTCTCCTTTCATTAAACTGATTTTTTACCCCTTAACTATCTCTACCTTTTTCAGATGGCTTGACGATATACTTTAGAGCCTTAAAGTATAAACTTAGGAACAACATCTTTTTGGCGTCGTTGTCGGGGAATGAAGACATGAAACTTTTCCATAGGAAGAATGACATTTACATTTTCTTTCTTTGATAGTGAACAAAGAGAGAAAAACCTTCTAAGGCTACCTTATATTTCACTTGGCGACTCCACGATAAATAAACTGGCTTTTAGCCGAAAGAACACCAGAAAGAACCCTGACAAAAAGCAGATTTCGTCGGTTTCTGATCCGGATTTTTTTTTAAAATCAAGCAGATCTCTTAAACGGGCTACCTCTTTGAAAAATGATATTTTCCAACCTAATTTTACACAACCAAAAAATAAGGATCTACTTGAAAAATCAAATACTCCACCTCCTAGCGAAGACCAATCTACCTGTGGAATTGCAACGCTGGAACTTGGTTTGGTCCTACATGATTATAAAACCGAGACTTTCTCAATTGTTTCTCTCATGCACAGATATACAAGATCCATTTCACCTCCCTCTTCGATCAACACCTTTTATTTCCTTGAAATTCAGATCCCTACCTCCCCATACTCCGACGAATATCCAGTATATTCGCCTTGTGAGTCTGAAGTAACTAGTCCACTTTTTCCTAGTCCTCCTTTATCAAGTTTTTCGCACCTTGATAACCATTTTTCTGAAACCTTTATACCATTTCCAAAAACATCCGAAAGTGTACCACATCCCTGTAAAACTCCCCCTTATAAGCTCCCAGTCCCAGTCTCTAAATCACCAATGGGAGCAGCCGGAGGAGGTGGGGCTGGAGGTAACGCCGCAGGTGGTGCTGGAGGAGCAGGTAGTCAAGTACCACTCCCTGGAATCTTGGCTAAGGTGGCTACCAGATATTCCCCTTTAGTCCTCCTGGTTCCTCTCCATGACCTCCTCGAAAATTACATGAAAAATCTCCCAAAATTCATAGGGGAAGGTGATTTAACCGCACAAGAACATATCAATTTCTTTGACCAGTTTGTTGACATCCTAGGACTTGAACACGAAGATGTCTACTCCAGACTCTTAGTACAAAATTTTGAAGGGCAGGTCAGAACCTGGTTCCAAGTCTTAGCAGCGGGATATTTAAGGTCATACAACGAACTTGAAAGTGCTTTCACAAAACAGTGGGGAGAAAGGAAAGATCACCTCTATTATCTGACTAAATTTGGGGCTCTTAGAAAGAAAAATTATGAATCAATTCTTGAGTTCACCCAAAGGTTTAACAAATTGTATAATAAAATTCCCATCGAGGTCAAGCCTTCTCAACCTGCAGCAAAATTAACTTTTACCAGAGCTTTCGACCCTGATTTCTCCCTACTATTAAGAGAGAGGAGATAAGTAGGCCCCACCAAGATGCAAGACGATGCCCTAGAAATTGAATCAAACATGATGGCATCAGGAAAGCTAAAAGCCAAAACCAAGACTGGAAACAAAGAAACCAGAAGGTACAGAGAACAAGGAGGATCTTTTGGATCAAGAAGATCTTCAAGAGACAAAATGGATGATATGGAAAGAATAATTAAAGAAATGTCTAATACGATTTCGAAAATGGAATTAGATAAAACAAAAAATGACCATTTTCCTAGAAAAGATTTCAAAAGGAATCTTAATCCTCAAAATCAAAAAAGAAAGATTAAAAATGAGGATCAAAAAATCCAAACCCCCTTTAACAATGAAAACTTTATAGGAGGGGAAGACCTCGAAGATTTCGAGGAATTAGAGGAAGATATAAACAATATGGGCGATGATGATCCACAACCCTATTTATCGAGACAAGATTATGAAAAATCCTTAAATAAAGAAAATATATTGGAAAATGACATAAACAGTAGTACTTCTAAAGGTTTGACCTACCAGGGTATTGTAGATGGTATAATGGTCAAGCTTCACCAGAAGTACAATCTAAGGCCTAGAAACATGAGTCTCGCAACTGCCCAAATGAAAAAGATCTTACCGAGGGGTGAGACAGACGATACAGTTTCAAAAAATGATGAAAAGCATACTGAAAAAACTAATATCACTGACACACAGCCTACTACCAAGACTAAGTCAGTTGAAACACCTACAATCAAAACACATAAAGCGAAAGCTCCTGTCACTGACAAACAAAAACTTCACCACAAAAGAAAGCTGAAAAGCAAGGGATCGAAGCCCAAACCATAGAGAGTGAAAAAATTGAGGGGAATTTTAATCTGGAAAACGAAATCAATAAAATCAAGATTCCCATACCTCTTGTCGAGCTGGAAAAAAATCCGATAAATAGAAAACAAATTGCTAAGATGATTAGTTTTTCAGAAAACGAAAGTCTAGCTGGTGTTATAAACATAGAAGATGGCAAGCCTAATATAATTTTTGGCCCACACTTCAAAGGTACCAAAGACACCGTTGCCCCTTTCTATATCACACTAACTATTTTCGACCACCTGCTCCACAACTGCATGTTAGATTCTGGAGCATCCCACAATGTAATGCCTAAAGCCATTATGGATAAACTAGGTCTTGAAATTACCAGGCCTTATGGATATTTATATTCATTCGATTCAAGAAAAGTTAAATGTATAGGCATGATAAAATACTTGGTTGTAAATCTTGCACAGATACCTGCGAAGAGCATTCTTATGGATGTGGTGGTTGATGATATTCCTCCAAAGTATGGTATGATGTTATCCAGGTCTTGGGGTTCCAAGCTTGGAGGATCCCTCCAGCTTGACATGACGTACGCTACGATCCTATTTTTTGGAGGATAGTTCATGCACCTATACAGAGAAACCAGATTGGCATTTACGGTAAGTGATCCGCACAACCCGAATAACCACCCTATATATATTGTTGATCAAGATTTAGGCAATTGTATATTATCTTTTGATGATGAAAGTGATGTACAGATAGAAGAAAGTTGTACAGAAAATAAAAAAAGAAAATGAAAAAGTTAAAGAGGATGTATATAGCACAGGTGTTTGGAAAATGTTCTTTGATGGCGCTTCATCCTACTTTGGAGCAGGAACTAGAGCACTCTTTGTGGCTCCTAATGATAAATCTGTTATCCCTTTTTCCTATAGGTTAGAGTGGAACATTGATCACACATATAATGTTTGTGAGTATGAAGATTTAGTGTTAGGCTTGGAAGTCGCTAGGAGAATGAAAATAAAAAATCTAGAAATTTTTGGTGACGTCGAGTAAATTGTAAAATAGGTAAACAGACAGTACCAAGCCAAACATCCTAGGTTAAGGTCTTATAGGAATTGTGTTTGGGATCTGATCAAATATTTCTTCTCCTCTGTCAATATTCACTATATTCCAAGAACTAAAAACCAACAGGCTGATGCGTGAGCCAAAGAGGCCTCAACTTTCACACCTCCCACTACTTTCAAACTAAAATACCATATACAAATGAGACATAGATCTTTCATACCGAATAACATACATCATTGGCAAGTATTTGAGGACGATGAAAAACTCCATAAGTTTTTAGAATCGGTAGACGAGTTTGCCGAAACCCATGCCGACCAAGAAAACCAAAATGATCCTATTTGGATCATGCAAGAGGGAGAAGACCCCCAAGAGTTCCACGATAAAATCGTTAACCACTGTATGCTTTTTTTTTAAAATGACCAGATCCCCAAGGGCCTGATTACTTTGGAAAGGTTATTTAACTAGGATGACATCCCTCTAAAGTCCACCTTGCAGCCTCAACCAGAGGAGGTTGAGGATTGTGATATTGGTACTAAAGAAAATCCTCGGTTGGTGAAGTTATCCAAGTACCTGTCCCCAGAGATCAAAGGTAAGTATGTTGAGTTAATTATACAATACAAGGATGTTTTTGCTTGGTCTTACAACAAACGAAGAACGTATGACACTTCTATAATCGAACATAAAATTCCTTTGAAACCTGGAGTCAAACCTTTTAAGAAGAAACTCAGACAGATTAACCCTATGTTACTGTCGGTGATAGAAAAGGAGATCAAAAAAATCATGGATGCTAAAATCATCATCCCGCTGAGATATTCGGAGTGCGTAGCCAATTTAGTCCCAGTAAGAAATAAAAATGGTGAAATCAGATTGTGTGTTGATTTTAGAAACCTGAGCCGATCATCACTCAAAGACAATTACCCGCTACCCAAGATGGATCATGTTTTAGAGAAAGTAGTTGGATCTAACATAACGTCCATGATTGATGGTTTTTTAGGTTACAATCAGATTGCGGTACACCAAGATGATAAATAAAAAGCGGCATTCACTACCCCTAGGGGTACTTTCATGTATCACAAAATGGCTTTCGGTTTAATGAATGCAGGGGAAACCTTCCAACAAGCCATGGACATGGATATCGCCTTCATGGGTGAGAGAGATAAGTTTGTTGTTATCTATCTTGATGACTTGACCGTTTTTTTCCAAATCTGATGAAGAACATCTATTGCATCTCAAGCAAACTGTCGAGAAATGTCGTAAATTTGGTTTGTCCCTTAATCCCAAGAAATCTCATTTCACCATGCAAGAAGGTAAACTCTTGGGTCATATAGTGTCTAAATATGGGATTAAAATTGATCCGAAAAGGGTCGAGGCAATAGATAGCATAAACATTCCTAGAAATGTAAAAGAAATTCAATCTTTTTTAGGAAAAATAAATTTCTTGAGAAGATTCATCCCTAACTTCGTTGAAATTGTAAAATTGATTACAGACATGCTTAAGAAGAACAGTGAAGTGAAGTGGACGAGCGAACCCAAATCATATTTTCAATGTATCAAGAGAGTGATAGGCGAAGCACCAGTCCTGGCAAGCCCAGACTACACAAAGGATTTTCTAATTTTTTCTTTTGCTTCAGAGCACACTATCGCAGTTGTATTGTTACAGAAAAATGAAGAAGGCTTCGAGCAACCTATTGTGTTATTTAATAAAAGTCTCAGAGACGTCAAATTGAAATATGACATCATGGAAAAACAATCTTACGCAATGGTGAAAGATCTCAAAGCTTTCAGAACTTACGTATTGCACTCAAAGGTCATTGCTTATGTGCCTACAATTTTCGTTAAGGATATACTGGTTCAGTCTGACAGTGACGGAAGGAGAGGCAGGTGGCTAGCTAAAATTCAGGAGTTGGACCTGGAATTCAAACCAACTAAAATTATCAAAGGTCAGGTTTTGGCCAAGTTACTATCTGAATCAAACTTAAAGGCACTTGGAATAAATCAGTTGCAAGAAGACGAGGGATTTTTAGAGATAAATGAGCTCAACTTCGTTACACCTACAGTTGAGATTCAAGACAATTTTTCTACCTCAATCTGGTATCGTGATATTGTTCCTTACCTATTGACTCTTCAATGTCCCAGTGAAATAACCCCATCTAAAGCTAGGACATTGAAGCTACATGCTGTAAAATATTGTATTATAGACAGAAAATTATATTGGAAAGACCCCCTAGGTTTCATGTTGAGATGCTTAGTTGAAGCTGAAACAGAAAAGGTTATAGATGAATTCCATGAAGGGGTGTGTGGAGGACATCATGCTTGGAGAGCCATAGCTTATAAAATATTAAGAGTCATGTATTACTGGACCAAACTATTCACTAAGGTAAACACTAAAGTCTGAACTTGTACCCCCTGTCAGTTGTTCATAGGTAAACAGAAAGTCTCAACTTTAACCCTAGTTCTAGGTAAAACCAAAGCTCCATTCCAGCAATGGGGCCTCGATTTCAGTGGAGAGATTCATCCACATTATAGTGCCCAATACAAGTGGATTTTAACTGCCACGGACTATTTTACTAAGTGGGTGGAAGCTACTCCCATGAGAAACGCAACTGACTCGATAGTAATTGATTTTCTCGAAGAAAATATTTTATCCAGGTTTGGCTGTCCCCGAAAGATAGTCACTGATAATGCGCAAGCATTTAAATCCATGGCTATGATAATATTTTGCCAAAAATATAACTTCATATTAGGACACTCCATAGCTTATTACCCACGGGGTAATGGTCTAGCTGAGTCATCGAACAAAAGTCTGATTATTGTGATCAAAAAGGTTTTGACCGAAAATAAGAGAGCGTGGCATATCCATTTAAAATCTCTATGGGCGAATAGAATAAGTACCAAAAGGGCAATTGGGATTTCCCCTTTTCAGATGGTATATGGCACTGATGTCATTTTACCAATAAATCTTACTCTTCCAGTAATGAAACTTTGGCAAGATTCAAATGAAGAACCCAATGACATTACCAGGAGGGTAAATCAGTTGGTTGAAGTTCAGCAAAACATAGCCGAAGTAAATGAAAAGTTGCAGAGATACCAAGATAACATGAAGGCCTTATTCGATCAAAAAGCTAAAGATAGAGTTTTCCTCCCTGGAGACCTGGTCCTAAAATGATAAGCCGGGAAAGAAGACATTGGCAAACACAGCAAGTTCGATTCGATCTGGTCTGGCCCATATAGAATTTCAGCCTCTAAGGGAAAAAATGATTTTTCATTAGAAAATATCGATGGAGATATTCTCAGTGCCCCTGTCAATGGGTGGTACCTTAAATACTACATGCAGTAATATGTTCCCGAACTCTCATTGTACATACCGGTTTGTTTTCACGTTTTCTTTATAGTTACATCTCTTTCGGTAAGTTTTATTTTGAAGATCCAATATATATATATATAGATAGATAGATACAGAATAGTACAAAATTCAATTCAAAGGAACTTTCTTATTTGTAAGGATTTCTAACAAGTTATCACATCATCTTTTTACAGGAAAATTGTTAAGGACTTAGGAAATAAACTATACTAAAAGGGTAACTTGCATCAATGATCATGATAAATACTTTCCGAAAAGGTAATAAGTGAACAGTCTTTGGGCTGAAAATACAAAGAACCACTCAGGTATGAAATTTGACCCGAAAGCATAGGTTAAATTGTCCTGAGAGATACCAATGAGCGAGACAGTAATTTCACGTTTGTTAAGGGGTCGTTTGTACTATTAAATTTTTCAAGCTCTTCTACCTTTTCCCCTTGATCACTCAAGCTTGATCTTCACCTGACCCTGGTTACTTTCCCATAAGTCCCTGAAGGAAAGAAAGGTCTCATCTTAGCTTCGAAAGCACACAAACTAACTTTCAAAACGAGAATAGGCAAATCTTTATGTTTCTTCTAACTTTGGCTGAACCGGAAGTATGTCTGAGCTAATCCTAACCTCTTTAGTCATTCTAGTAGGAATAAGCTAATCTTTTTCACTCAAGGAAAGTCCCCAAGAAATATCAATGAGTTTTTCCAACTTTTTCTCTGAAGCCAAGAGTGTCTGAAGGCCAGAAAGAATACTAACCCAGAACTATTAAAATAAGTTGACAGACCTTTGTAGAAAAAAATTTAAGCATTCATTTTCCCGAGTATATTNTATATAGATACAGAACAGTACAAAATTCAATTCAAAGAAACTTTCTGATTTGTAAGGATTTCTGACAAGTTATCACATCATCTTTTTACAGGAAAATTGTTAAGGACTTAGGAAATAAACTATACTAAAAGGGTAACTTGCATCAATGATCATGATAAATACTTTCTGAAAAGGTAATAAGTGAACAGTCTTTGGGCTGAAAATACAAAGAACCACTCAGGTATGAAATTTGACCCGAAAGCACAGGTTAAATTGTCCTGAGAGATACCAATGAGCGAGACAGTAATTTCACGTTTGTTAAGGGGTCATTTGTACTATTAAATTTCCAAAGATCTTCTACCTTTTCCCCTTGATCACTCAAGCTGGATCTTCACCTGACCCTGGTTACTTTCCCATAAGTCCCTGAAGGAAAGAAAGGTCTCATCTTAGCTTCGAAAGCACACAAACTAACTTTCAAAACGAGAATAGGCAAATCTTTATGTTTCTTCTAACTTTGGCTGAACCGGAAGTATGTCTGAGATAATCCTAACCTCTTTAGTCATTCTAGTAGGAATAAGCTAATCTTTTTCACTCAAGGAAAGTCCCCAAGAAATATCAATGAGTTTTTCCAACTTTTTCTTTGAAGCCAAGAGTGTCTAAAGGCCAGAAAAAAGACTAACCCAGAACTATTAAAATAAGTTGACAAACCTCTGTAGAAAAAATTTTAAGCATTCATTTTCCCGAGTATATTACATACTGATTGATTGCCCCCACTTATTAACAAATGTATATACAGAAAGATGGTGAAATCAAATTCATTATATGCTTGCCCCCATCTAGTCTAAAGAGATGATGAAAGGAAATTCATTATATGATTGCCCTCATCTCAGCATTTAATTGCTAAAAAGCAATGAAGTGGTGAAAGGAAATTCAATATGGAAAATCTGATAACTTTCACTGGGGTACTGAATAGGCTCGCTGGCAGTGAATCAATGTCTACATATCTGACAAGGTTGTTATACATGAATTACAAGAGGATGTGGTATTTTTTCTTCTTTCAGCTGGATTTACGTTTTAAGCTTATAAGATCCCCTGATTTAAAAAATTGGAATCACTTTACCTTGATGTGAATATCGTCAAATAAAACTTGGTAGAATGACTAATCTTGTTTCAATTATCTTGCACAAATCTAAGGTCGGCTTTAGAAAGGGAAATCTTTGTGAGCCTAACTCGAGATCATCGAATGTTTTAGTTTTGGAAAGTTTTCCAAAGTTAAGGTTGAGGTTCTTATCTTTCTTGATGGCTCTTCCCCAAATACGTTTCACAGACTAGAGTAACTGACCCCATATACCCATAAAGGCACTTGGTCTACACGTTCTTCTCACCCCACAAAGAGACGAGATCCCTAGATGGAGCCTATGTTGAAACAGGGTTTAAATATTTTTATCCCTGGCCTAAAAACTTCACTTTTTTTATGGAGCCACCCTTAGTTTTAAAAAGAAAGCTAAAGTATTTTGGGATTCGGGATTTGACGCTTTATGAAACAGACATTTTGAAAGCTAACAACGTAAAAATCTCAGTGCCATAATCCCGAGGGGGTTTTATTTTGGAATTATGACAAAATAAAAAGCGAATGTCATTTATCCCGTTGCGCTTTTCATAAAATTCCTTCTAAGCACCATTAATTAAACTCCAAACTAAAATCAAGGTCATAAATCTTTCGCTTTTCAGGTTTTCTAGTGACAAAGCGTTTCCAAAATATAGATTCTTGAAATCCCAATTCTCGATTTCGAAAAACCTGAAATTAACTACAAATCCTGATTAATTAAAGTTTTAACACGAGATTAGTGATAAGCTTAAGCTCATTGCGATTTCGTGATTCAGGAATTGCTATGACACACCTCTTGGGTATAGGTTCTTCGAAACTCCGAAATGCGATTTCGTAGCTTTCTAAATAAGGTTTAAACTTAAAATTAAATCGTTTTTAAGTAGGATTAAAATCACTAAACTCCTTTTCGCGCATCGCATTTCGGCGTTTCATAAAAGCAATCATTTTGAAAACTCATTTTGAAATCACCGATACATGGTAATATCCATAATGAACGTAAAAATATTTTAAACTTAATTGTGTATCTCTGAGCATATCTTATTCATTAAAACATTAAAGTCTTACCTCTCGTCTCAGTACATTCATTGGAAAACAAGTTAAAGGTAATTAAGGTTCCGTATTTCAAATTTTATTCATATCACTTACCATCGTGAGAAAATTATGTTTATCCAGGCTTATAGATTATTCGTCTGCAAACAGGTTTACAATCCAATGCGAACATTATGACACCTAAGAAAGGTGAGGAAACAGTTGAAATCCCATGTCTGTAAGGAGATGTCGTATCTTATACAACACCACACGCCATTGATTCTACCAAATCTTGGAGGCAAATCTTTGATAATTTAGATTACAAGATAAAAAATTTCCCTCATGTTCCTGAGAACAAACTTCGAGACTTAGCAGAGTCAGAACTTCACAAGGTAGCAACATGCCCACGGCTCACACCATATAACGATATGATAAATTGGGCCTTGGAAAAAATAGACGCACAGACGAGGAGCATTCTAGACAGCCGAGGTGTGGTCGTTGGTTCCTTAAGGCCCGAACATATACAAGTAATGTATATGATGTCTCCCAATTCTAAGTATATTTATAATGCTCAATTCATAGCCGAATTTCAAAGAAAAGAATGCACAGAGGCAGAACAAACATACCCTGATATAATCAAAGACTGGTGGAGAGCTCCAACAAAATTTAGGGCTGACACTCATGGAAATTATGCCACAGCGTCATTGAATGAATATATGGTCTATGCAGCTATAATGCTATGTAGACTATTCGAAAGGAAAAGTCCTACCCATTTCCCTACAAAATGGGTACCCCTTTTACACGAAGAAGATGAAGGTTTTACTTTTAATTGGAGCAAGATCCTATCGGACAATCTAGCTAAGGAGGTAACAGAGTATCAAACTGCAAAATCCCAGGGCAGATTGGTGGAATTTTATATGTCCGCATACATCATGGATGCTATATGCTTCATGACCCCTTTCCCTTTGATTAATTGGAGTTGGAACCCAACCTGTAATGAGCCCATTCATGAATACCATTCCAAGCTGTGGGAGGAGAATGTAAAAGATTCTTTTTATGAAATTTTTCATTTGGTGGTGATACCAGTACATCAGATGTTATATGGTCATGTGCCCCCTTGCATTTCTGAGGCAGTCATAGGAATCCTTAAAGTTTTCGCCGACTGGTTTATAGAGGAAAAATTCTCTTACATCAGGGTCTTTTGATGTTCGATTCCCCCTCATGAATTACCAAAATTCCTCCTTGATAGACTGGTATGAAGGGAGGTGGCTTATCAAATAGTGACAGACAGCATCAGGATAGAACTCAAAGAAGTCCAAAAGAAATTCTAGCATATTTTCCCTGTACAGGTTGGGAAATTTTCATTACTCAAGATAGATATTATTCAGAATTAATTTCAAGAAGCAAATAATGCCTTTGATGATATTATCCTGAAGGAAAAAGAAGCCAAAGCAGCAAGGGTTACTCTCCAAAAGGCAATCATATTTTCAGCAAGTGAAGAAACATCCAAAACTACGAAAATACCAGCCACAGAGAAAATCAGAGGCAACATCATGCTCAAGGTATGGGAAACCAACATAACTGAAAACAAAAGAATAGTTAAAGAGA
>JASDQU010097222.1:35527-47079 GCA_032191745.1 Picea mariana | reverse complement strand
GAACAACTTCCTAAGTTCATATTAAATCCTAGAGCTTGAAGAACAAACAGAAGGATGTGATTTGTCCAAGGGCGACTCATTGTGCTGCCAATAAAAAGAAAAACTTTTCCCTTCCTCTTTATGGGGTATATTTGATTTTTTTTCTTTTTCAATAATTTTGGAAAAACAATAAAAGAATGCTATGTTACAAAGGAGGAATGAGTGTCACAAACATACAACTTATAGGTGCAAGGACAAGAATGATGTTCAAATCAAGGACACTTAGAAAAAATCCCTCCTGGGGCTAAAGGTGTCAAGACGCAAAGGAAAAGTGCTACAGGGCCTACGTATAAGGCATGTTTCAGATGGTTCAGTTGAGAGAAACATGGAGTCGGCATTAGGCCCGAGATGCAGGTATGAAAATGAGATTAATAAGACACACAATGGTAATGTCCTTCGATGTAAGTTTAACGAGACCAGAAAAGGTAATCTCAGTGGTTTTTCATATTTAGAGAGTTTGAAAAAACATAAAATAAGACTCCGATGGGGTACCTTTTTCGAAGGTAGTCTAGTCGGTTCGAAAAAGGGGTAAAATAGCATCGACAAGACGTCTATTCAAAACCATTTTAACGAGTGTGATAAAGACAAGATCACTTGACAATTTTTTCCTTTTTAAGGAGTCTAAAAAAGCTTAACTATGGACTTCGTCAGGAATGTTCTTCTAGACCATTTTAATGAGTGTGAAATAATAAGGTCACTCGACGATCTTTTCAATTTTAGGGAGTCTGAAAAGAGATTAACTATGGACTCAGTGGGGGTTCCTTTTTCATAAATTTAGTCCCTCAGGCCCGAAAAAGCATTAAAATTATACCCGAGGGTACTCTTCTAGAGATCCGAAGCCTCTAGAGTATACCTTTGTTTGTACAGTTGACCATCCAGACTGAAAAAGGGGTAAACTATCGCTGGATAGACATGACCTCAAATTTCAGTTTAACGAGCGTGAAAGGGCACAAGATCGCTCGACAATCTTTTCATGTTTAGAGGGTCTGAAAAGGGCTTAAAAGAAGACCCATTATGTTTTGGGAGTCCTGAGGGTGAGGTCAAGAGTGATAAGGAATCATGAAAATGAGGCTCAAACTCGTAATCAAGAAAAACTAAAAGGGACTCCCGAGCCTATAGTCTTTAGTGACAACATGGACACCATAATGCAACCAGGATCTACCTAGGGCATCCATGTTACAGTAAGCTCTGCCGCCAAATTACAACACTTCTAAAGAAGTATAATGGTTCTGTGTTGCAAATTGGTGTGATCGATCTTATGGAAAACTTTAAAAGACAACGAGATGCAGAAAGTGGAATCCTGACCTAAATGCAACGAGTTGGAAAAAATGACTTTTTACCAAAGGACCATCAAAACACCCCAAAATCTCAAAAAACATTCCCAATACCAAAATTAATACTTCCCGTGAACATCCAAAGAAGACTCATGAACCATATTTAATGATTTTAAGTTTAGAAAAAATGACAAAAAGGTCTGAAAATTGACAAAAAGAGGCCAAAACCTCTATAAATAGAAGCTGGCAGCTCATTATCACCATTGTTAATTCAAAAATTGACTAAAAGATAAAATGGCCCCTTTGTGAAAAGAATTGATTCCGGGAGCCTCAGTGGATGAAACAACCATCCACTTGGACCAAGTAAGTATAAACTACCTCATCTTCCAATCTAATTCTTTATTTATGCATTTAGTTTCATTTTTTGGGGTGGTGTCGACCTTCAAAAGGTCATCCCTACATCCACGCTTGCTATCCTATGATAGCCCACATGTACACTCACTTTGTCTGATGTCATACCACATGTACATGTGACTGTCATCACAACAACCCATGTCGACCCTCCATTTAGTGCAAAAAAAAATTAAATTAAAAAAGCAAGAGTTAACCCTCTTAAACTTTTCCCATGTGCAGGATGTATGTGCACTGGACAGAAAGAGAGCATGAGGATATTAGTGTCCTAGTTGGGGAAGAACCTAATGTTATTGTTGCATTAATGCAATGTGGATTGTTGAAATTTTTTCTGTGTCCTTTCATGCGAGCACAACCTAGGATATTGAATGCCTTGGTGGACTATTGGCATCTCGATGTAGAGTCCTTTATGCTGGAGGGGAAGTCGCTAGTTCCAACGACAAAGGACATATACCTTATGAATGTCCTCTCCAGGAGAGGGGAACCAGTCAAATTTTGTGCATTTCCCTCTGGGCCTCACAATATATTGGAGTTGATTGGACTCCATTGTGAGGTGGGTACAAACCAGATGAGCTTGCAAGTGGCAATAAGAAGGATCTCAGATTTAGCACTGCAAGCGATCATGTTGCTCATTGGGAAGATTATTGGGTCTGCATCTTTGCATGAGGTGTCACGCACATAGTTGAACTGTGCAGTTCAATGCTTAAATGCACATCTTTTTGATTGGAGCCCCACATTACTAGATTGTATGAAGAGGCAGCTAACAAATTGTCGGTTGTAGACTCAAAGGAACTTCAGGTTTGGAATGATTCTTTTCTTTTTCTTCTTTGAAAGAGTGCACATTTTCAGCCCTCA
Organism: Picea mariana; assembly: GCA_032191745.1. Classification (NCBI taxonomy): domain Eukaryota; kingdom Viridiplantae; phylum Streptophyta; class Pinopsida; order Pinales; family Pinaceae; genus Picea; species Picea mariana. The sequence goes on along the minus strand of JASDQU010097222.1, from coordinate 44,500 downwards.
AGAGGTGGTATGAGGGAATCAGGGCTCTCTTCCTATGATATGCAGATGGGAAGTGTTGTTGCCATGAGAGGGGAGAGGAAGGACCAATGAGTCATTTGATGACAACTTTTTTTCTTGGTTGTCACGACAGATCCTAGTCATAGAGGATTACCCTTATGCTAGGATTGACTTTTCGAGAGACCTTGAGATACCAATACCTCCTGGCGAGGAGCGAGGATAGAGAGGTAGGTTTGGATCATTTGTTTTTTTTTCGTTAAACATATGTAATTTTTATGTTGTTTTTTATATATATCATTTTTTTTATACCAGAGCATTGGACAAATATGTATCTATTATGTGAAGATGTGGGGCTGGTGCGACCAACATATTATGAGAGGAACAGGTGATGTCCTTGGCCAAGGGCCATGCCCACTACCGCAGGGGGGCCGACAATAGCAAGAGAACTTCCAACCGGTGAGACTGAGAGGGTTTTGAGATGAGTAGAGAGAAATTTTACCTCACTCACTCGCACAGTCCCCATGGTAGAGATTGAGGATCTACCACCATTTATGGAGCCTCACATAGTGGGGGAACCACAAACATGGGTCCATCTTTTCCGGAGTTTGGAAAACGTTGTTGATTATTACAATAGGGCCCACAGGCCCCGTCCTTATTTAGGCTAGACTTTTCATTTGTCGAGGGCACTACTTGTATATGTTTTGAGGGTATAAGCCCCATGACTTGTTACTGGTTGTATTTTTTAGGCACATTCACCCACCTATGTACTCTGATGATTTTGATATTATATATGGATTTTTATGTCTTATGGATTATATTTGCCTTTAAAAATGTATTTACATGTGCATGTGTCTATCTTTGTTATATGTGTGTGAGATGCCAATCTAAGATTTGATTAGCTAGAGTATCTGTGACCTGATTTAATCTCCTGGGAACATGAAAATATGTAATATAGGCAAAGCTTAATTCTAAGAGACGTACCCTAAGGAATCGTCGGTGTAAAGTAGGATCATGAACATGATAGACTCTATTTAACTGAGGCAAAACTAGTTGAGCGTCTAAATAGACCTAGAGGTGAGAGATATCAAATGACAGAGCGTCACAAAGCAACTCAATAACTATTCTATATTCGATGATATTTTTTGTGGTTTCATCTAAACGTATACCTCTTGAAGATAATAATTGGCCCTGAGGTGTAGAAATTACCCAAGTTGTGGAGGCAAGCCTCCAGGTGTGTCGGCTAGCGCCATCTGTGTACCCAACGAGCACCTCTGATTCACTTGACATTTTCCACAGTGAAAAAATATAACATCAAAAATGACAGTCCATAAAACCAAAAGAAACCAGAAAGTAATAGTACAAAGACTATACATATGTTACAAAAAGTTACCCAAGGTGACCTACCTATGAGTAATACTTCTTGAGGTAGATCCCATTTCTAGGCTCTGCCAAATCATTTCCCTCAAATTCTACCATATGATAAGCACCCTTTTTAAGAACCTCGTTTACGATGAAAGGTCCGAACCACATGGGTTTGAATTTGCCTGCCCCCAGGGAGCCCTATAACTTGGTCATAGACCAAGACAAGGTCACCTTCAGAGAAAATTTGAGGATGAACGGATCGATCATAATGACACTTGACTTTATGTTTGTGAGCCTCGTTAGACAAGGCTGCATCATGACACTGCTCATTGAGCTACTCAAGGTATAATAATTGCTCTTCAAGTAGAGAAGTGTCTGGCAGTAACTGTACTGCCAAATTTAGGGATGGGATCTGACATTCTATAGGCAAGAATGCTTCCATCTCGTAAACGATTTGAAAAGGTGAGAAACTGGTTGTAGTCTTAACAGAAGTTCGGTAAGCCCATAATGCTGAGTATAAGATCAAATGCCAATTTGACTTGGCTGAATTGATCATTCGTTGTAGTATGGTCTTAAGAGATTTATTTACAGCTTCCATCGGACCATTCACTTGGTGGTAGTAGGGTGACGAATGTTCTTACCACAACCCAATCCTTGATGTTAATTCGGTCATCATTTGGTTCTGAAAGTGACTACCATGGTCAGTGACAATCTCTCTCAGGATGCCAAACCTTGTCATTATCTGGTTGAACAAAAAGAGAGTTGCAGTGTCTCCATCATATTTAAACGTTGGCATAGCTTTGACCCACTTCATGAAGTAGTCTATGGCTACAATGATATAATGGTTCCCCCTTGCTGAAGGAGGGTTGCATGTAGTGCAATCAATCTCCCACTTGGTGAAGGGACCAACTGTGATGAAACGAAACATGGGAGAAGGATGTGCCCTCATCTTTCGAGAGAAGATCTAACACGGGTGGCACTTCTTGACTGATTCGATATAATAGTTTATTAACGTGCTCAGAAGTAACTGGCTCATAAAATATTTTGGGTTGTTTCCAACCCAAAAAAATGACCACCACTTGCTCTAGTATGGCAGTTGTTAAGCATGATAATTGCTTCTTCATGAGTGAGACATCGATGAAGGATGTAATCTACACCTCAACGATACAAACTGTCATCGAGTATGAGATAGTTCTTATCCTAATGGTGTATACGGTGACACTCATCACAAGAAGTAGAGGAGGGGCACTTCAAAGTATAGAGATATACAAGTATATCTCCATACCAGGGATCCAAAGATGCAATAAAAAACATGTCTCCTCTAATAGGTGACTCTTCGGGCATAACCTCACCAGATTCAACCGGAAGTTTCGAGATGAGTTCCACAAAGACCAGTGAATTTTTGGATTTCGCTGAAACAAAATCTAAGTCAAATTTATGGAGGACAACTATCCATCTACTGATCTTCTCGCCAATGACGCGTCGTGTTAATACGTATTGAAGTGGATTCACAATGACAATGATGGTGGTCTTACGAAACAATATATAATGACAGAACTGTTGAATAGCATGAACGGCTTCCAACACCAGTTTTTCAATATGGGAATAATTGAGTTCCAATCTAAACAGACATTAGCTTAGGCAATAAATCACATATTCTGAGAGGAAGTCATCCTCCTGAGCTAAGACCATACCGATAGTTGACTCTGTCGTAGCCAAGTACAATAAGAAATCTTTTTTATAATTAGGTGGTCGGAGCAGAGGGGTAGTCATGAGGGCATGTTTCAATGATTTGAATGAGTGTTAAGTGGCTTTGTCCCAATGAAAAGGAAAGTTTTTCTTTAGCAAACGCATAAATCCCTTTGTGATTTCAGCATAATTGGCTATGAAACGCCTCAAAAAGTTCACTTTTCCCTGTAAACTTTGAAGCTAAATGATTGTACATGGGGGAGGCAACTGAAGTATTTCCTTCACCTTGAGAAGATCGACCATGATCCCTGTTGTTGAGACTATGAAACTGAGAAGCCATCCTGATGTTACGCAAAACATGCATTTGTTTGGATTCAAGCGAATCCGGAAGTAGCGACATCGCTCAAAGATAAGTCAAAGGTGTGTGGGATTATAAATTCTCTTGTGAGATTGTGATGCTAAATCATCTAAATCAGCTTTGACTATATGCTTGAGATCATGGAAAGAAAAAGGCATGGCCCGTTGGAAGGTAGCTCCAACATTTTTGAGACCAAAAGGCATCTTACGATAGGAAAATGTACCCAATGGATAGATGAATGTTTTTTTGTGTTGGTATTCAGGTTTGATTTGTATCTGATTATATCCTGAAAAACCATCCATGAAAGAAAAAGCCTCACAACTAGTGCATTCATCGACTATCTGGTCAATGAATGGTGTGGGAAAATTATCTTTTGGATAGGATTTGTTCAAATCACGAGAATCTGTACATATGTGAATCGTGCCCTATTTCTTGTTGACCGACACAGGATTTGACACCCATTGGGTCAAATGGATGGGATAGATACAACCTACTTTGAGCAGTTTCTCTACTTCAACCTTAATAGCTACTGCTTTCCTCGGATTAATTGGATGAAGCTTCTACCAAACTGGCTTGGCATCAGAATAAGTTGTGTTTTCATGTTCGACTATTTTTGTATCAATGCCTGACATTTCCTCACAAGACCAGGCAAAAAAATAGCAGAATTTTTTAAATAAGTCTGTGTAGATTTGAATCTCTTCGGGGGAACAATCAACTCCAACACAAAAATTCTCCATGATGCAAAGGGTTCTAGAGATATTAATCAGTACAGTTTCAACGATAGTTTCCATATTTCCCTCGGTGTAAACCTCATGCGTATCCAAGGGATTTATAGGACAAGACCTATCTCCAGTCATAGTCAAGGTGAATTCCCCTGCTTTGATTCTGCTTAACTCTGGGAGGAAGTATGATATCTGATGGAGATTATCCTAGGGTTTGTCTACACTAGTCATTATTTCAATGAGTGCTTCATCTGAGGGCAAGACTAAGTCTAACGAATTGGTATCAATGAGGGAACCTTGAGCCCAAATAATCTCTAGAATCGGATCTAAATCCTGTGTAGGAGTTAGATTGGTGTCGATTGAAGCTTGTTGGAATAAAGAGTACACTGCTTCTGCGATAGACAAGCGCATGTACATACCATGGTGTCTTGTCCCTTTCATTGTGGCTGATGGGGAAGGAAGAATCCATGGATCATTAAAGTAAGTCATGCGAAATGATGAAACTTGGAAAATATCAACCTTATGGTGGTCTGATATGAACTTGACATCTCCTTGAGGAGGTGCGCAATTGAATGTACCCATCAAAGGTGGGCACAAACCAACCCCTACACTGACGATGCCCAGTTGAGTATTATCAATCATCGAGACCATGGATGCCCCCCATGAAGGGTCAAGTTAGGAGAAGGACAATTGGTCAATGGTCATGATTTGGCCCTCATGTGGAAACAGCAAGACCCAAAAAACTGTAGTGACCACGGCCTGCATGACATAAGTCTAACTCCTACCTAACAAGAGATTGTAGTTGAGGGATGCATTGACTACTTCTACCTTGACGCACATGATCTTCCCTCCTAACTGCACAGGGAAAGAGGGGATGATTCCATGTGGTCGGAATGAATGACCGTCGAAATTTGTAAGAAGAGTAGGTAACGGAGACAAAATGGGTTGGTCAATGGCCTTCCAACATGCCAATGACATCACGTATGTCGAGGCACCCTCATCAACCACCGTGTAGAAAATGTTCAGAGTAAAAGTTTTCGTGGGGTAAGAAACTGTTATCTGAAATGCTACATGGTAAGGGAGATGAGGTTTTAAGTTGGTTCTATATAGCATGATTGTACTCATATTACAAGTCTCGACAGATCCTAAAGAGGCTAACAAATCTTTCCTCTGGGAAGGGCAGCTTTGGAGGACCTCCAAAGAGAACATCGCACAAGGGGTTTGAGACAAATCCTCCACCACATAATAGTTTTGGGCAGCCCTTTCATTTGGGTTGTGAAAATCTTTCTTGAATGCACCTTTTGGGATGCATGTCATTGTTTATCCTAAGTTATTCTTGATCTAGAGAGGAAGAGATGGGATTTCATCTTCTTTACCTTTCTCAGAGGTACTTGGATTACTATAGTCATGTTCCCTAGTCGATATAAAACAATCACCTTTCATCAAATACACATTCGCGGGTGTAGGATTGTTCAAAGACGGAGAGGGTCCTTGACTTCCCCCTTCCATGCTTGTAGAGGCTTGGGTTAGGTTTTTCCCATGTTGAAATGGATTTGTTAACACAGCAAGCTGCTACTGTGACACAAACGTTTGGGCATCTGCAAGTCGAGGGCACTGGTGGGTTGGGTGGTCTTCCCCGCACAAGTTACATAGATACTTCACCTTCTGTTTATTGGTGTTTCCCTCGCAAGCATTATTAGTGGGTTTCTTATCCCCCTTACCCTTCTTACATTGTTTTTTCTTTCCATCAGGCTATTGAGTGGCCTTCAGATTTGTCAATTGGACATTGTGTACATTTGACATTTAGGTAGGGGGAGCAGCTGAAACAGTAGTTTGGCTAGCCATTGTGTGTTGGATAGACAATTGTTGCAATTGTTTTATCAGTTGTTCAGTGGGATTTGTTTGTGTTGAACCTACAATACCATCGGCATGTGGTCCAGCTCTTTGTCTGGTTTTATCAAGTATGGATCGTGGTGCATCCGGCAAAATATTATACAGTAAACCAGACTGAGAATAAATTAGATCAAGCTGTTGAGCTCTCATGATGGCATATTCTTCGAAAAACACTCTAGGCATTGCGACGTCTTTAGATAGTTGTGGGACCAAAGACTTAAGGATCCACTCAAGAAGAAATGTTGGTGGGACTGGTACCTTAATTAAACTCTTTTGGCATCTCCATTCTCAGATGTGATCAAAGATATGGTATGCTTTTGTCTGTTTGAAATTGGCCAGCAATTTTGTGCTGACATCGTATCTCATAGGTAATTGGAAATGGTTTAGGAATGCCATTTCCAATTCACCAAGGGAATAATATCTCAATCGATCGAGCTCAATGTACCATTTCACAACACTCCCTATGAGAGTGCTTTGAAACAATCGTAATTGTACAGAGTCATATTTCAACGAATTAGACAAGCACCAAAGATGGAAGGTGGTCACATTATCCCTTGGATCTTAATTAGACTTGGCTTCAAACATTGGTATGTACAAAGGCAATTTCGTCGGCATAGGGGGCCAACGTGGATCGTGACAAATGGGGTCATTCAACAACCTTGTCAAGTCTGGAAAATGTAAGGTTGCCAAGAAAGGTAGTTTTGGTTATTGTTGATGATAACCATGGAAAAGGGGCCTAGAGTTTGACTGGAAGCAGTTTTTCAGGAAAAGTTGGGTTGTTGACCGAGGTTCTAGTAAAAACCATCTCCATGAATAGTGTATGGATTTTTCATTTGAGGAGACATCATCAGCTGATTCCCAAAATAGGATGTATATGGTTGGGCATGCATTACATTCGAAGGACTTTGGGAAGGGTTTCCCCATGCCAATCCCATGGGAATAGGTACTGCACCTTGCTTGAGGTTCCATTGGTTGTGAAAATAATTTCCCCAGATCAACATTCCTGATGGGGGAACTAATCTGATCCACTGGATCTTTTAATGACTTATGGTTGAGTTTTAATTTTGCATGCATTAATTAACCATTTGATAAAATTAGTGAAATAATGAGGAAAGAAGAGGGATTATGACAGCCATAAACACATTTTCAGATCTGAAATGAAAGAATAAACAAAAAACCATAACACACAGATTGATAACGGAGTTTGGCACAACTTTGCCTACGTCTCTGGGCCTTTTCTCTGTGGGGGAGGCTTCTTTATTTCTGTTCAAAATCTCAAAAGTACATTACTTCAATGCCAAATGGCTACAAGACTGATATGGTCGTGTTCTTCCAGATCTCTAGAACCATGCAAAGAAAACGGCACGCAAAACGGACGTCCCAAGCTCCCAGAAATGATCCGACAATGTCTCCTCCTCAAAAGCTTCTCTGCCTCAAAATGGCTTTGTCTTGGCTTCTCTTCAGCATAATTCTTCTCTAAATGCCCTCAATGCTCTCCCCAGGCCTCAAACAGGCCTTGGTTATATAGCTGGAAAGTTCGTTGCTCATCTCCAACTTCCTCCAAGAAGTTAGGCTCCAAAACTACCCAATAAATCCCAAAAACCATTAACAATAGGCTTAATTACAATTAAAAACCCAAAAATTAGTTAGAAAACCCACTTTCTAACCATAATATGGGTGCTAGCCCCTTTCTCCTGGCACGCGCTCCCTTTGAATGGTCACATGGACTTCATATGGCCAAGCACTAGCCTAAAAGGCTGAGCGCTGGCCCCTTTATGCGCCATAATACCGTACAATATGTTTTATAATGTGGGTTTCAATAACATGAAATAGTTTGGGCGCATTGGTAAAGGACTATTGTGAAGGTGCTTAGGCTTAATGGTTGGTCATGGGTTCAAAACCCATGGACCCCAAAGCTTTTGAAATCTGCCACTTTGACTAATGAATGGGTGCCACGTGGCTACCCATGACTGGGCCATGTGTCACTTTCCCATTCGACGGACAAATGCTACTTGTCAACCATTGACTGGTCTAGTTGCCTGCCACATGTCTGCCCTGTCAGTGAACCTACCCAATCACCATCAGCTAGAGAGTTCCACATCATCTCCAGCACAGTCAGCATGCTGATGTCATCCGCATTGACTTTTTGACCAGTTGACCTTTGACTTTTTACCTATTTAGGCTTCCGATCAGAACGCGATAACTTTCGCATACAGAGCCCGTTTGACAAAGTAAATATACCACCAGAATCAGGAAGACAAGAATGACGCAATGGCATTGGTTTTATCACATTCCAAGCACTTTCATTTTGAGCATTTTTCAAGCCCTGTCAGGCTTTTGGATCCGATTTAGGATCACACCTCTCCACAATAAGACCTTTTGATCCCCAAAAGGTTACTGACCAGTCAACAAGCTTAGGATAGGCCACCTGGCTTGCTCTTTGTATCTGAAATCTGTCCTGTGCATCTGACTCATCAAGATCAACTGTAACACAATCATGACAACTGACAGTATATTATTATCCATTTGAACCCTGTTACATCTTACTGAAGCTACTATCATCCATGTAGAAAACATTGCTAATGACAGTATCAAAAAGATGACTGCAAATGATTTGATATACTTTAGATATCTTCACGACATGAGCTTATCTTGAAGCAACTTATGATTGATTTTCCATTCAACAACCATATCTTGTTCCTGCTTAAGATCAATTACTTCATTTGAAACAATTATTAGTTTGTTGCATACTTGCACTGCATTCGTTAATTGTTCCATTGTTTGAAGTGTTTTATTTGCTTTAACACGATGAGCATGAACCACATAATCATGACCTGCTTTAGTGAATTGATATTGATTCTTTGTCATGTAGAAGATTGCCTTACGATCAAATAAGTATGGACTACCTAAGATCATTCCACATTCTCTTAACGACACAACATCACAAGTTAC
>JASDQU010097222.1:21661-33438 GCA_032191745.1 Picea mariana | reverse complement strand
CATAGGATGCCCTATTCTCACGCAACCGAATGCTAATACAGGAGCTGCACGAGATATTGCTGTTACGGCTGGTGTAACAGCGTCTCCTCATAGCTGCTAATGTTGTTTCAGCATCGCAATTCACGGGCTGTTTCAGCCACGTGAATTGCTCTCTTGACTGTGTCGGCCTTGACTGCTAACTGTCACAGCTCGTGTCTCAGCATCGTGGCGGTCTCTTCTGTGTTTCAGCGTCTGCACTTCTGAAATGAGTGACAACTCCGTGTTTTGGCATCTGCATCCTCGAGCTATATGGCTGCTCCGTGTTTCAGCATATGCGTCCTTGGACTGTGTAGCAGCTTCCGTGTTTCGGCGTATGCAACTTCGGACTGTGTAGCAGCTCCGTGTTTCGGCATCAGTTCAACAGTGACTTTGGACAGTTCTGTGTTTTAGCGCCGGCCTCAAGTGCTAATCTGCAGTTATGGACACTTATGAACTTCTAATCAATGGTTAAGTACGAGAGTGATGTAAAATATTATGCAAAATAGATTAAACATGTAGTGATGAGAAAGGACGTTGTATACCTTGGAATGATCAGTTGGGATGATAGTATAAGTCTAAACACAGGTGGTCCAGGGTATAATAATGGCAAAAAGTATGGGCAAAAAGGTACAATATGTGGTCCTAACAACCCTGACAATGATTTTTGACCGGCCCGACCCTAACTGCAAGAGACAAAAGAGGAACGACATCCCTATCATGACCCTGACAACGATTTATGACTGGTGCGAACCTGACTGCAAGAGGAAAAATATGAGTGACACACATAGCCCCACCAACTAAGGAAAAATAGAGAGCGACACAGGAGGCTCTATATTGAGTGATAGAGGAGAACCCACCTAGACCGGAAATTTTGCCAAAATCGGTAATTTTATCTCTCGATGTGTTTATTCTATCCTGGTATTCATTATTTGTAGATTCTTGAACTGTATGTACTTTTCGCCTTTCACACTTTTCCAACTCTAGCCCTAAATAGAGGCAGCTCACTGAGAGGAACAACAATTCTACGAGGATCATAACCCTCCCTCTAAAGCACGAGGAATGACAAGGTTCTCAATAATGCACAGAAATGATAATTGGTAAATGAGTCCAAAATACCTTCTTTGATTGGAATTCCTTGACTGGAGGGGGTATGCAGGCCTAGTGAGCACTCTCGAATTACCCATCGATGGATGGACTTGGGATGATACATATTCTGGCTCAATCAACTTAGGGATCCTTTTGAATATTTATGTGACTCTAAGAGTACCTCACTGAATATTTTTGTGACTCAGAGATCCCTAGAGAAGGATGGATATTGATAGTTTTCTATTTACCCTTTCTTATTGTTGGGATCAATCCTTTTCTCAAAAATTACCTACATCAAGTTCACAAAAAAATATCAAGCTAAATTCCCCAAATTAGGAGTTCATACCCTTTGCAATATACATCTTAGTTTGATGGTGTGATCTAATTAAATTATTGTGTTGTGTCACAAAATCTGTGAGCAATGTGTTGCATCCACTAAAAGTCTAGGATTTAACAAACAATGGAGTATAAAATCTCTAAAATTAAACATAAACAAGAACCCAATAGGGCCATTAACTGACCTTCTAATCAGAGCATAAGCTAACAAATAAATTAAAGCAATGGAGACCTGGATATCATCTTAAGATTCAGTGTCCAGATAAATTAGAGTGTGTGGGGTCCCTGTCTCTTTCTTCTAGTGGGCAACTTTCTCTTCTTCATCCACTTCAACCTCTTCCTCAACTTCTCCATATTTAGCTTCAGACTCCCAAATGGAAATGATGAGGGAATCATATTTTTGGTCTAGTTGGTCAATATTCTATAAGATGGTATCATCCATGGTTTCCTACATGTAATTAGTTCCTTGACATGTCAGTACAGGTCCAAGGTCTTGGTGTACTTGTATTCCTTACCACCAGAATGATTTGGTTCTAGAATGAAGTCCTGGATTTCCTCATCCACCTTATGGTCCAAGGTCTTGGTGTTTTTGGATGCCTTACCACTAGAATGATCTGGTTCTAAAATGACTACCTATATTTCCTCATTCACGTTATTGAAAGTTTTATAGGAACATAGGTATATATGAGCGAGTGTTGGATCAATGTTACTGATAACCACACCTAAGAGGCGTGTTTTTTGCAAAAATTCATTCCAAAAACATAACCATGACATAAACCCATTTTTATCACCTATTTCTGGTTTTGGATGGGAAAATCATTTCTCAAGAAACTAGCAACATTTTTGCTAGTCATTTCTTGCAGGTTTTTAGTCTACAATAAACAACCAATAAGAAAGGTCCTATTTTAACTTCTATTATTAAATTTTAAAACACACCATTTCCACTTCATTATGTATGTGGCTAGTTCCTCAACACATTATATAAACTCGAGTAAGTATTCCTTCATCCATTTTGTGAAGAGGAGTCACCTAACCTTTCAAAAGGCTCAAGATTTGGTGTGTGTTCACTCAAATATTCACTTTCTATCATGAAAAAAGGAAACTACCTTTTGCCCTCATAGTGATGGACAATTATGGTGGTTCTCAGTATGATGGTTATGATAAGCTACCTTTGGAGGTGTTGCACATATTATAAAAAATATGTTAGAAGGACACAATCATAATATGAATGATTTTGGTCAAAGTAGTGTATTTAGCAGTGAGCTCTTTCACTCCAAAAGAGTCAGTAAATGAGATGAAATCTAAATATTATTCTATTTGCAAATTGGTTTAAATTTTATGAACGAAACAATGAAAATTTTAATATTTACATTGTTGCAAACTTTCTTCAATGAATATGAATCATCCTTGAGGAATGCTTAGATTTTGTTATAAATAAGATATTTGCTTTTGATTTTATAAATTTAAATTATTTGCAAAAAAAATGGTATAATGAGTGCTTATAGTGAAAAATTGTCTTTGTTCTTTCATGCGTGTTAAAAAAATCCCAAACATATGTCTTTGTTTTTTTCTTTCATGCATGTATCTTGTACCCCAGACACATGCAAATTTTTGACATGTGGCAGGGTGATCATGGGAAGACACCAACTAGCTCGGAGCATGTAAAACATTGATTTTCATATGATTTTTTGTTGACAATCATTCAATTAACTTGTTTATTGTTGATCCAGATGAGCACACTTAAGCATGATGATTTGGGTGATGAAATATTTTACTCCCTCAACCCAACAGAAATAATTAAAAAGGGATTGCGAAAGACAAACAAAGAACTCCTTCAATTGGATAGTTGTAAGCCTACAGAGGAGACCAAAGAAAGGATGTGAGTTTTAGAGAAAAATATATATCAATATGCAGTAAGCACCATTTTTAAAATAGATTATTTATGACATATATTAATTTATGAATTTATGTTTCGTACATTTATATGATCTAAAAAAAAATGATTTATTTCAACATGAATATTTGGAACCGATGCAACATCATGGTCATGGAGATGATAGTGGTAGTTGGGGTGAAAAAAACCCAGAACGTCCTAGCATGAGCCACTTTGCTTCTCTGTCTGCGGCTTAGATGACTGTAGCTCCTGGGGCCCATGAGACACCCCCACCGTGCACACCAGACCATGGCACACATGATGGTGTAGATGGTGAATCTAATGAAGAAGAGTCTACTCACTGCTATCCTGGAGAAACTCATGTTAAAAGAATAGGAACAATATCGGTCAACATTTTGATGGACAGAAACTTGCTTCCCATGAAGATACCACAAATACCGGGTAGTTATTAATAACTTAGTTAATTCCTATTATTTAATTGAAACACGCATGTTTTAGATTATTTTAAACTAATTATCATATCTATTTGCAAGAAAAAACATTTTTTACTGGACCTTGCATGAAAAGGCCTTAGAGGCTTTTGGGCCCACCATTCGCACATGGTGGAATTCCCAAAAGAAAGAATTGAAAGACAAACTTATTAACCATTTGGTCGGCATGTTTCATGATTTGTTCAACAAACATGATATCACCTCTAAGGTGGGTACATATTTGAAATATGTTAGAGATCAATATAGGAGTCAATTGAAAAATAACTCTAAGTATGATCATCCTGTCACCATTCCCAAGAGGTAATGGAAGAATATAAATGAGGACGCAAAGGATATTGCATTGAGACATGAAGGGAAGACACCACATGGACCTGGAAGGTAAATAATATTTTGAATTGAATATGCTGAACTTTCTTTAGTTGATCTATAAAAACAATTGCGTTGTCTAAGTACATATTTGAAACTTTTCGTAGGCTCCCAAACAGGTCCAAAACCACCAAGGAAAGACTAAAAAAACATGGGCAACAAAAACTTGGCCAAGGTGGTTACATGAGACTAAAATCTCGAATTCTAAGTATCGAATAATTTTACCATATTTTTCATATCATCATAATTTTTTTTAATTGCAGCCGATAAGAAAAATTCATCGTATTATGCAATGCAAGAGGATATGTTCAACAGTGCGGCCACCAAAGAAGACATGAAGATCAAATTCAAGTTCAGATTTCAAGGAGTGGTTGAATGTCGAAAAAGCTTGGGGAAAAAATAATCGACTGACCTTCGGGTGATATGGTAAGTAAAACGACAACACTATAATTGTTCATTACTTGTAACATATATAGACAATTGATTTATCACATCATTTAATGTGTCTATTTATTTTAAGCATGCAAGTAACCCCGGTTCATTCAACAACAATACTCGATAGGAACCCCATGATTCTAGTGGTATGCAGACCCATCACGATATGTGTCTTTAAAATCAATTGTGTATATTGACGATTAGTAATATTTAGCTTCAAATGGTGTATTTATAATGTTTATGGTTTCAATGGCAGAGCATGTAGATGAGGTTGGTGCTCAGAGAGGAGGGAAACCGACGACAACCCAACCAATGGTGTCGACTACTCCTCCAGGTAAAAAAATAGTCATGGTATTTGTATTAATGAAATACTGTTGTGAATAATAATAACTAACCATGTCCTTTTAACACTTTCTATTGTTGTAGTGGATGCCCCTGTACTGCAACATCAACCACTAGTACGTCATACTACTAGAAGTAGTACAATGGTAGAGATGATGCATAGTCATGCAACACAACCAGAAGAGGGTCCAACAACTAAAGGGGTTGAAGATGATGTTAATGATGATTTACTGAATACTTTTATGAAAAAGAAGAAACAAAAAAGGAAATGATTGTAAATATTTTGAGGACAAAGTTTATTAATATAAATTACTAGTTGTACAATTTTTGTTTAAATTACTATGCATGATTGGGTATGGGGAATTGAGAGTGATGAGAGGGGGGGGTGGGGGGGGGGGAAATGAGATTCCACCTTCACATGGTTGGCCGTATTTAGTAGAGAATAATTTATTCTCAAAACCAAGAGGAACTCATTAAGGTATTCATATTATCCATTTAATGATATTGTTTTTAGAGATTATTGAATGTAATTTGATGTGGAATTTTATGTTGTCCCTTAACATTGATGTTTTCCAATGTTCAATGTACAAAAATACATATTCAGAGGACTTGGTGATGTATAATTCTTTCTTGAGTTAGCAATTATTTCAATGAACATTGCCAACAATATTGATAAATCACATGGCAGGGAAAAAGTGAGTTCCAATTTTAAAGTTTCTTGTACTAAGTTTGATTATTTTCTTAGTTTAGCCTGGGTTAATTTTATTGATGTTGCATCCTTATATGAATTGTTTATTTAAATTTAGTTCAAAATTATGCATATTGTGCATAATGTTCCCCATATATGAGATAATGGTGCAAATGGACCAGGCATTACAACTCATTCATTTTAGAACAGAACAAGAACATATCATTATGAGGAGACATAACATAATAGATTACAACTACTCTTACTTGGAACATCATTGTTTAACTACAAGAACTGGTGAAACTAAGTGCAGAGGAAAAATTCACCATCTAGCCATAGGAATTCCTACTCAAATGCTAACATTAAGTTGGGATGATGATGTGACAAGGGAGAAATTGCTCCAAAATGGCTCTATCTCACATTTACCAACAATGTCTGAATCTCATGAGCATAGTTGTAGTAAACTAACCAACTCAATCCATTGATTCCTATCTAACATCCTTGCTAGAAAAATTAGAAGGAGGAGTTATTGACATTAGGTTTGAAGAAACCTAAACCCTTGTAGCCACATACATTTTCCTGACCTCCTCTCCAGATCAAGTGAAATAGGAGGAATCTATAATAAAAAAAACCTTGTCAACCTACTTGTTGAGGAAGGAAAAAGTTATAACAACACAATCCTTCAACAATAAATGTTCTATTGTTACAAATATTGAATACCTTGTCAACCTACATTCTAGAACAAGGTATCCTTGCTATCCTCCCTACTAGAGCAAGTGAGATTTTTTATGGAACAACAATGACAACCTTGTTGTGTCCATCTTTCATTGTTATTCCTCTTGGGTGCGGGTAAATTGACTTGTATATGCAACACAAATGTTGGATATGACCATCATCATAATGCTAAATCGATGCACAAAGTATGAATAGAAGGGTTCACTCATATTTGTGTAAAAATGTAGGGCTTCCCTCTTCAGTTCCAAGATTTCTAGTGATTTAATATCTAGGTTATTTATATAAGGTCTCTTGATTTGTCCTTGGGTCAACATTGACAATGATTAGTCAGCTTGATGGCCAATTTGACTTCAACCAAACTTGGTGACTTCAATACCCATGCCAACTGTTAGTAAAGTTGGTGACTCCTACACCCATTTTGACTTGGACAAAGCTTGGTGGCTTCAATGCCCATGTTGGATTTGACTCATCTTAGTGACTTGAAAACATTAGTCAACCTCAACAAGGTGATTCGACAAAGAGAGTATTTGTGTAATGTATTGACACATTCATTTGGTTGGGCTTTGATTTTTTTCCATCTTTCTTTCTTTTCACTCTAATATCACTATGTAAGGACCCTAATGGCATTACTTAACGGGGTGTTAAACATTTTCTTTTGTAATTTTATACCAATTTGTTTCTAGTCCACTTAATTAAATGAAAATTAGATAACAAGATTAACCTGCCTACTCACATAGGTTAACAAGATTGAAAGAAATTTGATGGAAAGACATTCCAAATAGATGGCATCCTACAGGACTGTATGATGCCATCTCTTCCCGCAGGCCCCTATAGGATGCCATCTTAAAAAAAGAAAAAAAGAGAGAAAGAAATGGATAATTCAGAAGACTACGTAGAGAAGGGTTTTGATCTATTTTACTAGACAATTGTCTATTAGACTCCAACCTATTTAGATTTTGAAATTTGTAGTTAACTTGTAAATTTTTTCAATTGAAACTTGATAAAATATTGTGTATGTTGTTTACTATTAATTATATTCTTTTGCTGGGACTTTGAGTTTTGATTCTTAATTGTAGTTGTTAACTCTATGTAGGTTTGGTTCTTCAGTCTTAAGTTGTTGCATAATACAAATGTAATCCATCATTGCTTCACACTGCACAATTCACATTATGTCATATGGTATGAGATTATGAATATCATTGTTTCTGATATATRTRTGTGTGTGTGTGTGTGTGTGTGTGTGTGTTCAAGMAGAAATCGAAGATACATTTTGTATTTCCTCCAGGACATAAAAACAAATGCTCATATCAAGCATCCTGAGATTCCCACATATATAGTCCAATAAATAACAKTGCTTTAAATACATCAAGTTGTTTTCCTTATCATTCCTAAAGACTTCAATGGAAAAAAAAAACTATGGTCTTTCTAGGATTCTATGAAATTTTATGAGCAAAGACAATATCAATGTCCTTATCAACATAGCACTTGTATTCAATCAAAGAAATATCTCGTTACAGGTGGAAGCCTTGATCCATATTTAACTTCTATAATGATGATGGTACTAAGAATCATCTCCATCTATTTGGACTATGAATCTGCCTGGCATTTTAGTTCTCTATATACACGTGTGCAGGTGACATCCATGAAATTCCCAATAATCTCCATAACTTTTCTATAAACAGGTTCCAATAACAGGGTTTGTAATTATTTGATACCATTCACCTAGTCTATGATTAATATAGGCACAATTATAGGAGGTTTAGGTCTAGAAGCATTCCAAATGTCCTCACATGAAAATCTAATTTGATGCAATACTTGGAAGGTTATAACCTTTTTGTTGTGGAATATCATGGAATTCTGTGTCAACCACACTTCCTATGATACAACACACCAGAGATCCCTATGGTCCATTAGGGATTTCTCCTTCCACCACTATTTGAAGCAATCTTGGAGGAAACTATTGGATACACTCCAACATTTTCCCAACTTTACCAATGATGGAAAGAAAGAGGAGGATCCAAGAAAATAAATTATATATCCCAAGGAATTTTTGGTAATTTCATTGGCAAGAATATTAGCACAGGGCCCAGGGAAGTATCCTTCCATCATTCAATAGTCACTGGAACCATCCAATCAAGCTGCATTTGCATTGTTTTGCAGTTGTTATGGATGTACTATTGTCAAGGTAACATTTCTCTTTTTTCTAATCTTTTTTTCCATCTATGAACAATCCTTCTACCATTGCATAATACCTGTTAACTAGACGTATTTTTTTTTTTCACATATAATGACTAGTTAGATTTAGTAAATTTAAAAGTAGCAACCAATTTTTGTTTTTTGGTAAATAAATGAAAATTTTATATTACTGAAACTATACAACATAATACACCATGCTAACCCTAGAAAATGGGCTCTTTTAATTTTGTAGGAAGGTCCCATACCCAAATTTAACAATGTGAAAATGGCCATTGTTGGCTCCATAAATTACAAACAAAATTAGTACTGTCTATTGCATTAAGCATCTAGGCTATTTGGAAGGTTATTGTTTTTCCTATCATAGTAAACCTATCTATGTTTATAGTGTTGCATTAACATATACAATAATGAGTTTGAGTGAAAAAATTATATTCCTTTAAATAAGACATCTAAAGTGTCTTCTTCCCTTGGACTGATACCTTTCTAACTATGTGTTAGGTTCATGTGGTAATTTTTTTTTTATGTATTGCTACTAACTTCATTTCGAAAATTGGTTGTGATAGCTTACCTGTAAAACCACTACTTTGGTCAGGATTATCATTTTAATTTCCCAATAGAGATACCTTTGTTGAGCCTCCTCCTTCTTCCCAACTATTACTTGATGGTTGATTTCCTCTAAGGGCTATCTTGGAACACAATATGATGATGTCTCTACTTCATATTGAGATTGTCAAGAACCTTATCACTGAGCCTTTTGATCCCAAATTATTCAGAGGCTACAACCTTTTTCTGAAGATGAGAACGTCCCCACCAATCACCCTCATGAATTTTATGGCCCCGAGGTAGATCGAGGGACAATCTTGCTTCCTAGGACTAGATAGTAAAAAATATGTTTGTGATGCCTGTAGTGCACATATGATACATGAAAATTGTAAGGAGGGATGACCATGCAATGCTTTATTGCAAGAATCATGAAATCCACAAGCACATATATTTGTTGTAGGAGTGATATTCCTAAACCCTGGTTGTGGATAGTTAATTCCTTTCCTTTCTAGTCTTTTGTGAGAAATAACATTGTAATCTCACATAATTGTTGTAGTCTCACATAATCTCTAATGTATAATTATGAACAATGAATTTATTGCAACATGTTATTATTTTTGTAACATGTTTATGTTGTTGCAACACATGTTGTAACAGTTGTTGCAACACTATGTTGAAACAATTATTGCAACACATGTTGTAACAGTTGCTGCAACACAATTGTTGTAACATGCATGGGTGTATTTTAAATCTACATATTTTTCATTTTAAACTCCACATGTATGGTAAAGATTTGGTGACAAGTGGAAGACCAATTTAGTACGTGAAAACAAATTGTTTAAGTGGAAACAACTGTTAAATCTCATTAACTTAAACAATTAGAAAACAATTTTGGAAAAGGGGACCATGTAACTATCCAAGAAAATAAAAAAAAGAAACGGTTGGGGGAAGTTGAAGGTTCTAAACATTTCAGTTGCCAAGAAACAAAAATATAAAGGGGGGAAGAAAATAGTGCAAAAGAGTTCAGGGTTTATGGATGACCATGCAATCATTTATTGCAAGAAGCAAGGACTCCACACACACATATAATTGTTGTAGGAATGATATTCCTAAACCTTGGTTGTGAATAATTAAGTCCTTTCCTTTCTCTTTTGTGAGAAATAACTTTGTAATCTCACATAATTGTTGTAGTCTCACATAATATCCAATGCCTAATTATGAACAATGCAGATCTTACAACATGTTAGTATTGCTATAAAATGTTTATGTCATTGCAACACATGTTGTAAGAGTTGTTGCAACATTGTGTTGAAACAATTGTTGCAACACATGCTTTAACAATTGTTGCAACACTGCAACATGCATGGGTGTATTTTAAAGATACATATTTTTCATTTTAAACTCCACGTGTATGGTAAAGAGCCAGTTACAAGTGGCAAGAAGATTTAGTAGGGGAAACCAATTTGTTTAAGTGGCCACAACCGTTAAATCTCATTAACTTAAACATTTAGAACACAATTTTGGAAAAGGGGTCTGTGTAACTATCTAAGAAAATAAAAACAAGAAATTGTTGGGGGAATTTGAAGGGTATGAATGTTTCAGTTGCCAAGAAACGAAAATATAAAGGGGGGAAGAAAATAGTGCAAAAGGGTTCAGTATGGTTGTAATAAATTTTTATTCTGATTAATGGCAATATTTTTTGTTCTATCCACCAGTTTTATTTCTAATTTTATTTCCCTATAGTAGTAAATCCCTTGTGGTATTTGTTAATGGTTAATTTCTATTTAAATTGGTATTTTGTTGTTGTGCACTCTGTGGGCGGACGCCTAGTTTTTGTGGGATTGATTGCAGAAACCAGGGTGACTGCATTATGCCCACTAACCACCACCAAAGCATGTCCCCCTTACTCATCATCGTGTCCTCAAATCATAGAAAGTGGGTGGTGCCCACTAGCCATCACTATAAAACGTCCCCCTTACTCCTCATCATCGTGTCATGGTTTTATTGAGAAGCTTAATACATATCTAAGAAGGTATGTATCAATTCTATTTTGACAAATACTAAACTGCCAACAACATGCCTAAAAAGGTGTTTAAAATATGAGCATATGGCAGGTTGTAAATTCTTCCTCAATTTTGATAGTCGATGGTAGGTCCTCAGTAGTGGATTTTTTTTTTAAATTTTGTGCAGACCCTGTTGGACTTGCGATGCCATTTTTTATTATTTTTATACAAACATACGTCCATATATCGACCAACGTAGGTCGCTCTTTCGACCAATGTAGATGATATTTCGACGTGCATTTGTCTTTCTTGCGACATATAGATCAATATGTATAATTTTTACTTTCAAAGGTATAACGACATGTACATCGATATTTCGACCAATATTTGTTGATCATTAGATGAAATTTTGTTTCTCTTTACATACTCTTTCAACAAACATACGTCGACAGATAGACACATAGATTTTGAACTATCGACACATGTACGACGATATTTCGACCACTGTTAGTGGATCATTAATTTTTTTTTTGTTTCTCTTTACATGCTCTTTCGACAAACATACGTCGCGAGCTCAACCAATAAACATCGAACAATCGAAAAATGTACGTCGCTCTTTCGACCAATTCTTGTCAATCATTAGA
>JASDQU010097222.1:9309-20744 GCA_032191745.1 Picea mariana | reverse complement strand
TCCTCTTTTCTCCATGCTTTCTATATTCTCGAGATAATATATATATAGAGAAGGTTCCTTCATGGAATTCAAAACGTTCAGACTTCTCATCGTTCTAAAATTAGAGATAGGTTACAAGGAGGAATGGTTTATAATTACCGTTACCCTAATTTAGAGGGACCGTTAGGAACAGGTTCATCATATCTAGGTGCCATCTGTCCAAAAATTGTTGGGATGTACTTATATCCACTTGAGAGTTCATTTTATCTTAGCAATATCCTCCTTTAGAGTATCCAACCATATCGGTTGATTCTCTCCAACACTTTCAACCATTTCATCTATGGTTTCTTTCTTCTATCATTTTCTCTGTTTCTTTTTTACAGCTCGCTTGTTGATGACTAGATCCCTCATAATGGGATTTAGCCTAACTTCCAATTTTGAGTCTGTAGCAGGTTCTGTGTGGAATTTAGTCGCTAATATACGTGCAATTACCCTTTCCTTCTTACTCGTAGGTAAATCTGCCATGTTGCCTAAATGACCAGTTTCAATGGATATAGCTTTGTCCATGTATCCCATTTTCATGGACACTGAAATGTTCCTATAGAAATCAGAGAGTTGAGAAAATTGGAGATTACTTCGTTTATGGATGAGATGATGCCCCCATACTTGAGAATCGATAGTTATAGAGTTCCAATAATGAGTCACTGACAAATTCACTTACAGGTACATTGGTTTACCATGCTTGGCTAATCCATTTCAAATGATTAGCTTTCGAGTTTGTTATATGGCGGAGTTCACCTGACACCGTATGGTTCTGAAGTACCAAATGAGTGAAATGCAGTAATTTTGACCAGTCGTTGCCCGCCCCACGACTAGTTGATTTGACATATTGAAACATGTGGCATCCGAGCTTTGGCGAAAGTGGTTTCAAGAAACCCGCCTTTCGCCCCGATGTATCTCTAGAGGCGTCGCACATCCATTTTAAAAACCACAATGGTTTTCCCCGGTCCGCCTTTATATGGTTAAGTCTTGTGCAAGTTCACCACCTGATATGGGCTCTGGCTGTTGATCTGGGTCATTTTATAAACGACGTTCTGTCGAGTTATACCATTTATGCCTCCACTATATTTGTTCATACACTGTCAGATATGTCTCGGTCCTCTTAAATTATCGATTCTCCAAACTATCAAGCTTCTGCGACGATGTAGATCTTGCTAAATTCCCGAGACTTGGATCTTTTTTGAAAATTGTTATGGTGATAACATGTTCTATTGTATCTATGATTGTCTATCTTTAAGTGATCCTACTACAATTGCTATTGGATTAAGTAATTGTAATTGTATAAATAGAAAATTTAAAATTCCAACATGGTATCAGAGCTGGTCTGAATAGAAGCCGGTTGCAAATATAGAAGCCTAAAAGGGAGTCATTTTTAGTCTAGATATAGTTGCAGGACAAACCAATACCATCAGAAGGAAATATGACTACCGGAACAAAGATTAATGAGAAGCTAGATGGAGCTGATAACTTTAGGGCCCAAAAGTACAGAGTGACCCTCCTTCTTGAAGAACATGAAATGGATAAGTTCATTATAGAAGAGGTTCAAGAACCTCAAGGAGATTAAGCTAAGGAAAATATAAGAAGGAGACAGTGAGAGAAAAAAATATTATTGCAGACTCCATTAAGGACCACCTTATCCATCATATATCATCATTATCTTCTCCAAAGAAAATGATGGACACCTTAAATTGTATTTTTGAGGGAAGCAACATAAATCAAATAATGACTCTGAGATCTCAGTTGAAGAATGTGAAAATGAAGAACTTAGAAACCATTCACTCCTACTTCTCAATAGTGAATCAAATCAAGGAGCAGATAGAAGCCATTGGTGACTCAATAGAAGGATAAGAGATGGTGATGACTACCTTGAATGGCCTCCCAAGGTCATGGGATGCATTCATCCAAGGAATTTGTTCAAGAAAGAAGCTTACCAAGTTCAGTAGGCTTTGGGAAGATTGTAACCAAGAAAAATCTAGGAAAATTTCAAGAGAAGAAAAGATGGTTGATGAAGATCAATCCCTAGCCACCCACACCAGGAAAGGAAAGAACAAGAAGGAACATTATTTAACTAAGAATTTTAAGATGGGTCAAAGACACAACTCAAATATCATATGTTACTGTTGTCAAGAATTCAGACACGTTTTTAGGGATTTCCCCCTCATTATGGAAATTAAGAATAAGAAAGGTAGTAAGAGGCATCAAGCTCACACAAATGAAGATGATGAGCCTCACAAGAAGGTTGCAAATAAAGATGAATCAAGTAATGAGGATTATGTTCTTATATCATCCCTCACAAGTATTGTTACTCATGGAAGTGGCACTTGGTTGATAGACAATGGTGCTTCCAAGCACATGACAGGCTATGAAGAAAATTTATCTAAACTTATTCATAAATATTCACCTCACAAGGTGAAATTGGGTGATGACTATCAATATCCAATCAAAGGTGTTGGAGAAGATTCCTACAAGTTAAAGTCAGGAAAGCCAATGAATATGAATGAAGTTCTCTATGTTCCAGGTTTAAACAAGAATTTTCTCTCAATTTTAGCATTGGACAAGAAGAGTAGCATTTATTGATGGTCAAGTTCTTATGTGGCCTAGAGCGAAGACCCTTGACGATGCAATAGTGATTGGAGTTGAAGAAGGAGGACTCTACAAATTAAAAGGACATTCAAACTCCACAATGGTTCATGATATTATGAATATCCCAGTGAACTATGGCATAGAAGATTTTCTCACCTACACTACAAAGCTCTTCCAGTTGTGAGAAAAGTGGTGACATGCCTTCCAAAAATTCAAGCAAAAACAGATGGTGTGTGAAAAGGATGTGCACAAGGAAAGAATGTGAAAAACTCCTTTCCCAATAGCGATAGTAGAGCCAAAGGATTTTTGGACATTGTGCATTTAGACGTATGTGGACTGATGTCAGCATCTTCATTAAGTGGGTATGTATATTATGTATCTTTCCTTGATGATTACTCACGTAAAAATTGGATTTATTTGTTAAAAGAAAAGAATGAAGTTTTTGTAAAATTCAAAGAGTTCAAGGCTCTGGTAGAAAACTTGGCAAAGCGAAAGATAAAGACATTGCGATCAGATAATGGAGGTGAATTCACCTAGAAGAATTCACAGAGTATTGCAAGGAATTTAGGATTAAGAGGGAGATTTATACTCCCTATAACCCTCAGCAGAATGCAATAGATGAAAGGAAGAACCGAACAATCATGGAAGCAATAAAGGCCATGATCCATGATCAGGATATTCCTATGCATATGTGGGTAGAAGCAATGAAGATGACAATGTACATGCAGAATAAAAGTCCCCACAAGGTGCTTGAAAACAAGACACCCAAGGAAATGTTTTTAGGAGAGAATCCAGAATTCAACCATTTCAAAATATTTGGCTACCTTGTATTTGTTCATGTCCCCAAGGAAAAGAGGACAAAGTTGGACCCTTCCAGATAGAAGGGAATATTTGTTGGTTACAGTGACACATCAAAAGCTTATAGGATATACAGTCCTGGTCACCAGAAAGTGGATATCAAACGAGATGTAACCTTTGATGAGAATGCAACTTTCAGTAAATCCAAACAGATCCGTGTAGAAGAGGCACATGAAGAAGAGAATGAAGTTCCTAAAGTTCCAGAGGCAGTTGAACC
The DNA here is from genome assembly GCA_032191745.1 of Picea mariana. NCBI lineage: Eukaryota > Viridiplantae > Streptophyta > Pinopsida > Pinales > Pinaceae > Picea > Picea mariana. The sequence continues at coordinate 17,047 of JASDQU010097222.1, read as the reverse complement.
AAAGGAAGTAATTCCAGAGGATCATGACATGGTAGAACCTTAGAAACCATCTGATATACCTTCTCGCAATATAAGACTAGCTTGGGCACAAGAGCTTATAAAAAATGCATAAAGAATTGGTGCCTCGGAGAAATCATTCAGGGAAAGTAAGAAGTGAAAGACGTATTCCAACTACGTGGCATGATTGTGTGACATAATGGATGTAGAAACTTCCAGTTATGAAGAGGCTATAGAAAATAAAGTATGGAAAGATGCCATGGTAGAGGAATACCAGTCCATTATGCAGAATGATGTCTGGGATGTGGTTCCTGGACCAAAGGAAAAATCTATGGTGAGTTCGAAATGTATCTACAAGACGAAATAGACAGTTGATGGTGGTATTGAAAAATATAAGGCAAGATTTGTGGCCCGAGGTTTCTTTCATAAGGAAGGGATTGACTATGAAGAACATTTTTCTCCCATATCAAGATATACCTCGATCAGGACTATACTTTCATTGGCCACTATAATGAAATGTAAGGTACACCAGATGGATGTAAAGACATCCTTCTTAAATGATGAAATAAAAGAGGAAGTTTATGTGGAGCAAACACTTGTATTCAAGACACATGATAGGGAGACTCATGTGTGTCGATTAAAGAAGGATTTATATGAATTGAAGAAGGCACCCAGAGCATGGTATGGTAGGATTGACAATTTTCTAATGAGCTTGGTTTTTACCAAGAGCAATGCAGATCCTAACCTTTCCCTTAAGGTTTATGATGGTGAACCGATGATTCTAATTTTGTATGTAGATGACATGTTTCTAACAGGTGCGAAAGAGCTCATCATTGAATGTAATAGAAAATTGGCTGTAGAATTCGAGATGAAATATTTAGGAATGACGAACTACTTCTTGGGACTAGAAGTTTGGCAAAGATTAGATGGTATTTTCCTAAATCAAGGAAAGTTTGCTATGGAAACCTTGAAGAGGCTCGAGATGTTGGAATGTAAGGCCATGGTTACCCCGATGGTATCAAATCTTAAGTTGTTGCAGGATACAACTTCAGATATTGTGTTTTCTACCTTATATAGGCAGATAGTGGGCTCATTGATTTATTTGAATAACACAAGACCAGATATATGTTTTGTTGTGAAAAACCTGAGTCAACATTTGGAATAGCCCAGATAGGTTCATTTGGTTGCAACACAACATGTTTTGAGGTACCTTAAGGGTACTCTAGATCATGGCCTCTAGTATATATCTAACCATGAGTTTGGATTGTATGGATACTCAGATTCAGATTGGGTTGACAGTATTCTTGACTGGAAGAACACTTCTAGATACTGTTTCAGTATTGGCTCCAGTATGGTCTTGTGGAGCAACATAAATCAGTCATGTGTGTCACTCAGTATGGCTTAAGATGAGTATGTGGTAGCATGTGTAGAAAGCATAGAAGAAGTATGGCTTCGAAAGCTGTTGTCTCGGTTATTTGGTCTCAGATTGGAGGTGACCTGCATTTGGTGTGATAACCAGAGTTGCATGAAGTTGTTAGAGAACCCGATGTTCCATGACAGGTTGAAGCATATCAATATTAGATACTACTATATTAGGGATATGGTACAAAGGGGAGAAGTGAGGCTCCAGTTCATGACTATCGAGGATCAAGTCGCGGATGTGTTCACCAAGCCATTGTCGAGGACAAAGTTCGAGTACTTCAGGGACAAGATTGATGTGGTCCCTTTTCAAAGGGAGTGACATGTGGAACTCATCCAGCATGAAAAATTTCTAACCTTGAGTGTGGAAAGTTCTCATCCATCATGAAAAAGGGTCGACCCAGACAAGAGTGCACGTGATCAGGTATTGATACATCGCAAGGAGTATATGTGTTGGGGACATGTTGTATCTATTGAGAGCTACCCACAAGCCTTGGTTGCATGGGGTGAAGTCATGTTGCACTATGGGTATYTGAGGATGTATATATTCACATGTTCAAGAGTCAATGGATGTGAGCTCGTGTGGTATCAGACTTGGAGTCTATGTCTGGAAATAATACATTCCTAGTTAAGAGGGAGTGTTAATATTTTTGGTGTAAATACAGAAGATATTCGTGTATATTTGTTTTATTCAAACCTTTAAAATATTATTATAAWTATATTGTACAAGTCGAATCAACAAAAAATATTATATTATTGGTATTTTACTTATAATTGTAAAAATCCTCATTGTGGCTAGTTGGCCCTGTTTTATGGGTTAGTTAGGTAAATAGTCATTTCTCTTCAAGAGACACTATTGTGTATAAATAGAGGATAGGTTCCTCTCATTTGGACACATAATCACACACTTATCTTGTGCATCTTGGAGCACATAAGAAGGTATATCACACAAGTCTTGGAGACTGGTTGTTTTGGTGTTTTGGTCTTGGTCTTTCTTGGAGAGCTATAGCGCATCATTATACTGCTTGAAGGAATCTATATTGAGGATTTTGGTTGCTAGGTTTTCTCACCCACGAGGGTTTCCCAGGATAATATTTGTGTTCTATTGTATCTGTGATTGTCTATATTTCAGTGATCCTACTACATTTTCTATTGGATTAAGTAATTGTAATTGTGTAACTAGAAAATTTAAAATTCCAACAATTTGAAGGCAACTTGCCTAGATTTTCCTTTCATCATCGGATGCCAGATCGACTTCAGTACATATCAACTTTTCGTGAATGTCTAAGTTGACCTCTGCATATCTCCTTTGTTGGTGATTATTTAAACTCAACTTGTAAACATTTTACTTGATGGTTATATTAAAATTGGTTCCCTCTTAGTTGCTAGTCACTAGATATTTGACTTGGTCTCACCCTTTTTTGTATTTTCTTCCTCATTCGACTGACAAAAATCTTTTTAGGCGACTCAAATAGGATAAATTTCAACTTGAGTAATTCAATTCTAGTCGACCCGTCTTTCTTCAGCCTCGACCTGACTTGTATTTAATTTTTCTTCGAATTCGACCTTTAGATTACTTCTTTCTTTGACTGACTCGACTTGGAAGAAAACCGACTTGAGAAATTTGAATTTGGTCATCTCGACTTTCTTTGGACGACTAGTATTTCTCGACTCAATTTTCCTTTGACTTCATCCTTCAGTTGGTCAACTTGTCTTCAAATCATATTGAAATCGATCAACTTGTCTTCTCCAACATCCGTCAATCTATAGGCTTGCAGTGGATCGACTTCCAGATAGTCGACCTTATTTTTGTTTCAATCGACTCGACTTGTGACTTGATGGTGTTAATGATTCCTCACCAAACATCCACCATTGACATTCTGTCGCATCTCTGGACTCTTCTTCAATTGTGATTTTCTGAATCACTTTTAATGAACCATGTCTTATTAACGTCTTTATTTGTGATTTGTATGGATCCATATTGGATTATCCATTTACCCTTTTTATCTGGACAATTTCTTCTTTTGTGCAATCATGTTAATCACACAATATAAACCTTATACAATATAAGATAAGTGTATCAATATCATACAATATATTAGTCAATATTATCTTTCTACGGATATTCAAGTCACCTTCGTAACATTATGTCCAATATTGACAATGCTTGACATTCAAGTCACCTTCATAACATTATGTCCAATATTGACAATGTTTGACATTCAAGTCACCTTCATAACAATATGTCCAATATTRAAAATACTTCTCAAACCAATCAATCAATGATACTTCACCTATTTTTCAAGGTTGACATCAATGACAACCAAATTTCCAACAATCTCCCCCTTTTTTATTGATGAAAACCTTAGTAAAACAATCTTACTTCCCTTGTGACATGTATTATGTATTTTGAGTCCTTTGAGCTGACTTTGTTTTACTCTTTATCTCTCCCCCTTTGACAAGAATGACAAATGGAATATTTATATTCTCCTCCTGAGATGATTCTCCCCTTGAGGTGATGCACCCCCTATCTTTGTCCCATTTATTTTGGACTTTATTTGTATTCTTTATCTCTCCTCTTTTGACATCAATGACAAAGGAAATAAAACTTTTACTACTTTTCTCCCCCTGTGAATGTGCCAACTTTTATCTCAATCTCTTGGGATTTTTTTGTTCAAATAGGGTTTTACTGTCTTCTCCTTTGTCATAACGGACAAGGGTGTGAAGATTACTRCTCTTCTTGATCTATTTTTTCTTCTTCTTGATATTGTTTAGTTCTYTGATTCCAAGATATCTTTACTATTCTTGCATATCATTAATAACTTTGTTTTGTTCATACTCTGTCTTTATATATTTTGAAGTCCYTTTGTTTCTTTCTTCTTTAGATATTATTTGKTTTATTCATCACACTATTCTACAGATTGATTTGATTTYGAGAGTTCATCATCATCACCATTGTTTTGTGCACYATAATCTTCTTCATCTTCTTCTTTAGAAATTCTTCTTCCTTGAGCTTGTTCCTCTTCATATGCAAAGTTTTGAATTTCACATTCGTTATTAGGAGTTTCATCCATTAGTTTATTGTTATCAATTTCTTCATTTTTGGTGCAATGTTTTCATCATCTTTCTTGCTTTCTACTTCAGATTTTCTTCTCCATATATTTCCATAAGGCACTTTGTTTGATGAACTTTTTTTTTCTACATTTGTCCTTTGAGATTTATACTCTCTTATTTTCTTCCAAAGTTCATTAGATTTCCTTCCTAACTTGTATGAATTATTTTTCATGGGTTGTCTTCTTGATTTCCCACAATCTTGGGATTTATGCCCAAACTTATCACAGTTGTAGCATCTCATGGTATGACAAAACTTTGTTGTGTGACCAACATAATTGCATATCCAACATCTCATTAAGTTATTGGACCTTCCTGAATTTTTATTTTCAGGACTCTTTCATTCCAATGCTTTGTGACCAAAGTGTTTACAAGAAAAACAATAACCATTGAAGGTGTTTCCATACTCGAGTCTGTTGTGACATGAGAAGTCTACCTTTTGATATTTTTCTTGTTTTTGACTTTTATAGCTTCCTCTTTTAACAAAGTTCATGGTTTTTATTTGGTTTGTGATTGCACATTTTCCTTTTGAGGAGGATAATCCTTTCTCATGTTTGTGAATGGTGTTCCACTTGCCACCTTCTTCTTTCTTATTGTACCCAAGACCAATTTTTTTATCGGTTGGTCTTTGACTATTCCAGATCTTATCCAGGATGGCTGAGTTGTTCAGTAATTTGACAGTTGCTTTTGTATTTTCATTATTATTTTTGAGGTTGATAACTTCCAGTTCCAACATGTGACATGTGTCTTCCTTTTTAGTCAACTAGTTCTTCAAGTATTCCTCTATTTTCTTAGCTTCTTCAAGTTGAGTCTTTAGACTGATGACTATTTCTTCTGTCTCATCCAAGACTTCTGTGCATTTATTGGTTTTGTCATATGTCTTCAACTCTTCTATTTATTTTGTTATATCAACAACTTCAGTCTTCAATATTTTGATTTCTTCCTGGTTTTCTAGCTGAATCCTTTTGAGGTTGATGACTTCCAATTCTAGCGTGTGGCATGATTCTTCCTTTTTAGTCAACTAGCTCTTCAGGGTTTTTTCACTTTCCTTAGCTTCTTCAAGTTGAGTCTTTAGACCGTTTCTTTTGTTTCTTCTAATTATTCTATGCATTTATTGAGTTTGTCATATGCCTTCAAATCGTTCATTTATTTTGTTAGATCAACAACTTCAGTCTTTAATATATCGATCTCTTCTTCTTTGTCTTCTAGCTAAAAATTTTGTTCTTTCTCTTCATGGTTGTTAGATCGATCTAATTGTTGTAGTAGCAACATATCTTTCTTTTGAAGTTTCTCCAACTCTTCTAAAGTGCACATAGTTGTTTATTTGATATTGTCAAGAGACTCCACAGGAACTTCAATATATATATCATTTCCTAGTTCCATACGAATCTCTTCTAATGAAGCTATAACATCAATCTTAAGATTCAATATTTTTTCTTCAGTGATTACTAAGGTATGCATCAATTCCTTGATGGAGTTGTCTTATTTATTGATGACTAGGGATTGCATCAATTCCTTGTTTGAGTTATCTTCTTATTTGATGATTGGGGATTGCATCAATTCCTTGTTTGAGTTTTCTTCTTTATTGATGAATGGGGATTGCATCAATTCCTTGTTTAATTTGTCTTGTTTATTGATGATTGGGGATTGCATAAATTCCTTGATGGTATTGTCTTGTTTTTATGTGTTTTGTACTTTACTTTGATAAGAACTCTCTAGTTGGAGCCATAATACTTTAGCAAAGGTGCAATGTCTCATATTTTCTTTGATTTGGTCTAATAGTCCATTCTGGATTGCTTTTAATGCCATTGAATTGTTTCTCTTTACTTCTTTTGCAGTTTTGGATTTGTTCATTGAGGTAGTTAAGTGCCAAGGATTACTTAATATTGAGTCCCAAACTCCATATCCTCTTCACTTTAGATATATTTTCGTTCTTTCCCTCCATGAAGAGTAGTATGTTCCATCAAATAAAGGAGCTTTATTTGTGCAGAGAGCCATTTTTTCATCCATTTGTGTATTTATTAGGATCTTCCTTCTAGTGATTATTTTTTTTTTCCTTGAAGAAACCTTACTYTGATACCAATTGTTCTCTTCAAAAAAATTGAGTGGTTAAACTGTAGTGAAGGAACTTACTCTGATACCAATTGTTGAAACACACACTAACACTGAGAGGTGGCGGGGGGGAGGGTGGTGAATCAGTGTTTGGAACTTTTGGCTACTTTTCACATTTTCATAGATTAACTAAATTAACTGAATAAGATATATGGACTTCAATTAATTATTCATAAACATGTATAAMAAAAACTATATGAAGTAGATAAAATATCGTTCTTTTATTTCTTTAACTTGAATGAATACAYATAAAATCAATCCTTTAATATCTTCAACTTCAACTGAATATGAGAGATCCAACTCTCTGATACAATACCCAACTTGCAGTTCTCAGATCCAACTGAGAAATGAGGAATCCAATCCTCATAACGAGACCCATCTTGTTGATCTCAGATCCAACTGAGATGTGAGGAATCCAATCCTCATGACAAGACTGAACTTGTAAACAAGCACCAACCCGATAGAATGAACTTTCATTCAATCCATTATATATATAATGGATTGGATGAAAGTTCATTCTATCGGGTTAGTGCTTGTTTACAAGTTGATTCTTGTCATGAGGATTGGATTCCTCACATCACAGTTGGATTTGAGATCAACAAGACGGGTCTCATTATGAGGGTTGGATTCCTATATATATATCAAGACACCTCTTCCCTTCATATTCCTTTACTTATATAGTCCTCCAAAGGGTTCCACTTTGAAACAATGTGTCCTTTTAGAATGAAACATTACACCCCTTCATTTAATTAACACAAATCATAACTTTTATTAATTGATTTTCGTGCACCAATTTAGACATCGATTTTTGTATGAATATTCTGGAGTGATGGAAGCAAATTTTAAAATTCTACGACATGGGTTTTTTGCCTAACATGCCCAATTAGCCGTCAAACAATAAATTTCCCTAGAAAGTGTGTGAGGTGGCCGGTATAAGATGTTATTTGAAGGAAACTTGCCCAGATTTTCCTTTTGTCGTTGGATGCTAGATCGACTTTAGTACATATTACCTTTCCGTTAATTTCTAAATCAACCTCCACATATCTCCTTTGTTGGTGATTATTTAAACTCAACTTGTCAACATTTTACTTGATGGTTA
>JASDQU010097221.1:3124-18903 GCA_032191745.1 Picea mariana | reverse complement strand
ATTTCATTCCATTAGTAGTTGAGTGACACGGTGATGGTGTAATGGTAAAGCGTTGGTTTATGAGGTGAGAGGTCGGGGGTTCGACTCCGGTTGACCCATGAAATTTTTGGTAAGCCAAGCCATATAAGGCCAATGGGAGACTACCATGTGGTAGTCTCTCATTGGTCCACCTGTGCCACGTGTCAAATTCCAATTGGTCCACCTGGATTGTATGGTCTCCATGTCACTTGCCTAGTTAGATGTACAATCTACCATGTGTTGTCATGTCAGCACTGTACAGAACTATATGTATGTGCCACATGTTACCGTTCTAGTGGTGCCACATCAACACTATATAGACCTATATGAATGTGCCACATGTCACCTTCTAGTGGTGCCATGTGTCACCTATTTGACTTTTGACCTATTTGACCAAAATTTTGACTAGCCACATCTTTCTCATATGAACTCTGTTTGAGGCGATTCTTGTGTCGTTGGAAAGCTCTCGCCAATATCTATACAATGAAGTCATTTTTAGAGAACATTTGAGATAATGAAATTTTGAGCATTTCTAGATCCTCCTGGACCTCTTTGAGTGTTCTGGATACTACTGGATCAATGGCCATCTAGGGGTAGGTTTTTGACTTCCTCAACCCTCAATCGTGGTAGGATTTTGAACCCTCTAGAATCTTCTTGAAAATCCTCATGTGGCTAGATCCATATGCATGAGTAATGAGGGCTTATGTGGCATCATGTTGTACCATGGTGGCCAACACAATAGGTCAACTTGTGGGAGGCATAAATTTTTCATACAAACTCCACTTGATGAGCAATTTTCACTGTTGGAAAGGCCCTAGATTTTAGAACACCACCAAGGGGGTGGGCACAAGTTTTGGACACTAGAACCCCAAAAAACTTCGTTTAATGCCTCAAAATGGCTCCGAAAGGTTATAGATCCCAATTTTCCAAACTGGGACCTACCACTAAAATGACTTTGTAAGTCGATTCCTCCAATTTTTTCCACTTTGAAATTATTGAGATAGATGAAAAATAGTATAATGATCCAATTCAGATCAATATGTCAGTTTAGAACACATACCTCATGGTTCATTGGATGTTTCCATATAAAGTACCAAACAAGATGTCATCGAGTCCTACAAAAAATCATCCAAAAATACTAGTTCTTGGGTTAACTATGTAATAAAATATTATAAAAGAAACAACAAAGCATGAATCATAAGTAATGAAAATCATCATTTCAATGTAGGCATAAAAATGACCATTTTGGATCCTGAAAATACCAAAAAATGGTCTATTTATGGATAAATAGGGCTCATTTTCACGTTTGTCTTGTTGAAATTCTCACATATTGGAACTTCTAGCACAAATTGCGAGAGATTCCACCGATGCAATTCCAGTATTGTTAGGACCAAATCAAAAAAGGATTGTGTTTTTTTTTTTAACTTTATAATTTTTTGGGGGATTTTTGGATGTGATGTACTAGCTATGTATTTTATTTACATATGGTTCAACTCTTACTTATGAATTAAATGATGCGATTCAAAAATACATGTATTTATTTATGTACATGCATATTTGTGTTAATACTTGATTTAATGTGACAAATGCCAACATAGCTAGTGAACTAACATATGTAACCTCTTGTTCTCACCATGGGTGTTTCTATGACGAGGGCCAAGTGGATCCCACTGACATTTGCAAATCAAACTCCAAACATGATAAGCATCAAATTGAATCAAGCCATATGCAAAAATAAAAATCACTAACATCTCACACATATGTATAAGGCACTATGCATTTTGACGGTTTATGCTAAGTAGATTCCATTGCTAGGCTAAAGCCAAAGATTCATATAAATCATTGATGAAATCATGGGTTGTTTTTAGCATCATATGGCACACCATAATGGGGCCATGCCACATAGAATCAAATTTCCATGTTCCTAAATATTAATTATTTCAGTTTTGAATTAGAAACAAGTCACTATCAGGAACTACATGAGGAAAAACACATTGAACAATATTGTGAGCCATCAAAAATCATTGATGATGCCCATAAATACCCAATAAAGGTACAATATACTTGTCTTATTTGGTTTAGAATGGATAATTTGGTGGCAAGTTAGGAAAAAGAAACTTGAGAATCGATTTGATCAAGACTTAACACTTCATTGGATGGCCTAGGAACTGCCTCGACCTGTCTCAAATCAAGAGTATTTTTGTCAACCATCAATTGTTACATTTTAGGAAATAATGATGATCGATGATGCACATCTTCCCAAAGGTTATCGACCATAGACATGACTTCTAGGCTGACCTGATCTGAAGTCAACTCAGTATCTAGGAAATCATAGGAACTAGGATAATTAACAACTCAAATGGGAGAGGTATACTAATCATATTCCATATTAGGATGGAGTTTCTAACCATTTTTAGTAGATGTCGACTAGATAAACTTGGAGTTAATAACAATTGTATTGAGTGGTATGCTAAATCAAAATGATTCAAATTCTGAGGGATTAGGCACTACCCAAGGATCCAAGGACACCTGCGATTCAATAATGTCCAAAGAGTTTATACAAATAAGAGTCATGTTTTGTGTATTGAGTGGTGGGGGCATGGTAAATGTACCCATCAATGATGGATCCTTGAACATCCCCACACAAACATTATCATATGCACTTGAGGAACCCCTGATGAATATAATGTAACACTATTGGTTCTAGTATTGGGTGTGAAATATGCCAATTTATTGATAGTAACAACCCTCCCTTCATGGGGAAAGCGAAGGAACCTAAATATCGAGGATACTACAACTATCATCGTGTAGAACCAACTATTCCCAAGATTTTTTTTTTATTCTAGTGGGGCATCGACTACCTCGACTTCAAGTGAGATAGTATTTCCACTTAACTTCACATGAAAGATAGCAATGATTCCAATAGTCTTAAAAGTGTATCCATCGAATTCATTCAACATGGTGTTGGATTAAACAAGATATGGAGAACTAATATCTCTCTAACATGACAAATACAGAGTACAAGTGGACGATCCTTCATCAACCATGGTTCTAAATTTATTAATCCCACATGAGACAACTTGAATTTGAAAACAAATCCGGTGGGGGAGCTTAGGTCGACTTTGGTAAGTGTCAAATGTAGTTAATCAAGAATATGAAGGTTCAACCTTGCCTATAGTAGAAAACAAGGCCTTCCATTACATTGGAAAACTTTGAAGAACTTCAAGGGATGACATGGCACATGGGGCGTGGGATAAATCCTCTACAATATTATAATTTTGGGTAGCCCATGCATTAGGATTATGTGTTGACCTAAAAATAACACCCTTTGGTGGGAGAAGCACTATGTCAAATGATGAATTTTCTATCTGGAGAGGGCCACTAGGCTGGGAAGAACATGACACATCCTTATAAAAAGAACCACTCTCTAGAATCTCGTAATTATGAGTCCAAGTTTGTCAATTAATCATGTGATCACACATGTAAACACTTGCATTAAATGGATTTCCCCCTTGTGGAGGTGCATCGTTTGTAGCAACGATTTTTTTCCTTTGAGGAGGGAATGGATTGGTAAAAAAATAGGTTTATATGGGGCTCCTTGTTGGAAAAAATAGATATGAATCTCATCCATCCTAGTACATTCGTGAGTGAGAAGGTATCCACCATAAATATTGTAGGGAAAACTTACCATATTCTTCTCCTTAGTGCCTCCAGTAGTATCATTTTGGGTTTTCGCAATCCCTTATTCAACATGATATTTGTTCTTTTTGTTCTTCTTCTTTCCTCTAGGTTGCTAAAGATTTTTTGGTTGTGTGGATTGAACTAAATTAACCTCATAAGCTTGAGTAGGAACCACAAAAATTTGGATTGTTGTCACAGTATAAGGTGGATTTGCGGAGATGGATATTTGACTCAACTGCCCACTCATTTTGCCAACTAAATCATGAGATACTGAACCAACCATGCCATCAACATGTGGTCCTGGGCTGGGTATAATGATATTTTTGGTGGCCTTGGAGTATGAGGAATTATATTATACAATGCGCTAGACCAAGAGTAGATCAAATCTAAGTGTTATGCACATAGGATTACTTTCTCCTTGGTAACTACTCATGACATAGAAACATCTTTGTCTATGGGTGGTAACAATGAATTAATGAACCAATTTGCTAGAAGTTGATTTGACATATTAGCTTAAATGAGCCCACACTACCCTCTCGATTCGTGAATATGATATAAAATGTGGGTGGTTGTGTTTTGATGCAGTGACATCAACATTTCTATTATAATTTCATATCAAATGGGTAGCTAGAAGTGCATTAAAAAAGACATGGATAAATATGAAAAGTCACTATATGAAGCACTTGGTAACTTGATGTAACATTTTGTAGAACTTCCGGTCAGGTTTCTCTAGAAAATCCTCAATCATATACCATCATCCACCAAGAATTTCGAGGAACACCAAAGGTGGTAGGTTATGACATGTGGAGAAGGGTCTTCTCTAGTTTTTCTGTCAAATTTTGGAATATTTGATGGAAATTTGGTGAGAATTTTTTAGCATAAAGGGTGGTGCTAAATGGGGTCATTCATCAAACATAAAAGATCAAAAATGTATAACATTGCTAGAAAAGGAAACTTTGTGTTGGTGAATGTATTTGTGTTGAAATAAGACATGGATTGTGACCCTGAGGAACCTTGAGGTCCCCCCATATTTCTACCCCTAAAGACATTGAAAAATGTGTTTTATCCAAGAAAAAAATTAGCATGTGGCCAAATACACACAAGGAACCACATAGCACACATGTAGCAAATATAAGCTTCAATAAGAAAAAATTTGGACAAATGGTGCCTTCCAAAACCAACCCTTGGGGGATATCAAGTCCCCAAGACCTAGCTAGTGAAGGTGTGAGCAATAGTCATGGTAACCCACAAATAATAGTCCTTACTAGTGCAAGTACCCTTTTGAATATAGGCACCCTACAAGGAAGATGAAACATGGATTCAACATCCGCCTTAGGTACTACAAGTACTTCTCATTTGCAGGCATTTGTGTGATGTCCTAAGAAAGGTCACTATGGATACCACTTCGAAATAAATGATTGAGTGAAATAGTGGTGGGTTGGGACCACACATATGGGTAGGGAAACAAAGCTTGAAATTTTAGAGAGAAGTGTTTCCACTTCACTCCAAAACCCTTGTACACATAACTTTCCAACAGACACCAAAAAAATGGAGAGGGGATATCACCCTACTTTCTTTAGTGTGACCATGTGCTTGACACATGTATTAGAGGTGCTTTCCTGAAAATATATCCTTGATACTAATATATTTTATCTCTCTCTAGTGAAATCTTAGTTTCAGTTTTATGTCCTTGGAGAGTTCACTCTCCAATCCTACACCAATGCCCTAAATCATGAACTATGTTGGTTTTCTTAAAAATAAAAATCCTAGTTAATTTTAGATTAAGTGATTTTCTTTTTATGGTAGTTTATTACTCAAGAAGGTACATAATGGACTCAATGATGTTTTATGAATATTTCCAACCCAAAGAAAATAAAAAATGAGAATGCACAAGATGCACTTCTTTTTCTTCGATGAAAACTATCTAAGGGAAAGAGAAGAGTTTTTTTTCCTTCTTCACAACTTTTAAACATGAAACAACAATCTCTCACTCTAAATGAAATTACCACTTATCCAGAAAATTATTTTATATCCCCAAAACTCCAACCAACACACCAATGTAATTTTCAAAAGAACACTCTAAATGCTAATCCCAACTAACCATGCAATTCAATTTTCTTTTGTTTTCACTAATAATGCTAATGAAAATAAAAAATTACATGGTATAATCAAACTTAAAAATAAATAAATGAAGGGCTCTATGATATTGACAATATTGACAAGGTCACTACTTTACAAGTTAATGCCAATACAAGAAGCAACGTCCAAAACTTTTACAAAAAATAATTATGCAATGCACTCTTTTTTGTTTTTTTAATATTTCAATTGAGATGCAAATGAAACAAAGAATGCAACACACAATTATATCTAAAAATGAAAAGTAGCACATTTTTTACAAGGTCACTGTTGGCAAGCCAAAACAAATACAAGTCTCTCTAGAGTTTGAGAGTAGAAATTTACAGGGGCTTTAGTGCACTCTGTATTTATCAGAAATATATCATATACTACATCAAAAGAAATCTCATAAATTCCTCTATCTAATGGCATTCATTTGGTGTCAATACGAGTTTGCTATAAAATATACAAGCCATGCGACCGTCACGAAAAAAACCTGAAAAATAATTGATTTTAAATCAACGATAATTTCACTTTCCAAACTCCGATTTGGATGTTTGTTTTTAACTGGGATATTTTTTTGAGAAAAACTCAGATATATAGCTATTTCCTTCATATTCTACATACAAAAGTTAGAAAATTTTATCTGAAGGCCAATGCCTTCTTTTTCTCCCTTTTAAAGGAAAAATCCTTAAAAACCAAGGAAGAAAACAAAGTTTTTCCCCACTGGAGTCACAGATGATGTTGTAGAGGAAACCCTCCTACAGATAGGTGATCCCTCTCACTAACCAGACAATAACAAGTGATATATTGTGGGATATATTACATTGAATTTTTCACTAGATCTAAACTTACATGTTCAATCTATGTTGATGAGTGAGGAGAGTAGGTCTTACCTTTAACCAGTGGTTGTCCTAATGTAACCAAGGTTGATGCAACTCTTAGATTTAGGTCCAATCTCTTGCAATTAGACACCTGCACACCACCAAGAACATATACCTCTCTCAACCTTATTTAACGTGAAATAAATCCAATTACAAGTAGATCTAATCTAATTTACTTAAGGGAAATCAGATCTACCAATATTAAAATGATAACATGAATTGGATACATTGGAGGGGAAAATTCCATATATCTATATATTAAATATAAATAAAGTATAATAGGGTATTTTACCTTGAGATAATTGCAACACTTTTTGGCTCCAAGCTCCCGAGTCTCCTCTCTCACTTGGTGGAAATAGTAATATTTACCTCTGTATCACAATGAAGGTAGGATGGCCTACCTCACCTAGGAAGATCCTCTCATTCAAGATGCAAAATAGGACTCTCACTCTATTTTACCAGCATGAGGACTCTCAAACTCTATATTCTCTAGCACAAGGACTCTCAAACTCTAGAATATTCCTCTCATCTCCTTGATTTGGCCTCTTCTTATAGGAATTCAGAAGAGCTTGGAGATAGGATTCATGGCATGTGAATTAGGTGGATACGAGTCATAGATAGGCTTGATGGCATGTGAACTCAACAATACAAGTCATATATGGCTTGATAGCGTGTGAACTCAATCATACAAGTCATATATAGGCTTGATGGCATGTGAACTAAGCAATTACAAGTAATGCACAAGTTCCATGCTCAATTATGAGCTTTTGCAAATCTATTATAATAATTTTTCTCAAGCTCCATGCTCAATTTTGATCTTTTTCCAACTCACTCTGAACTTTATTCTCAATTATGAAAAAATTCTTATTTTAATTATGAAATTCTAACAAAATGATTATTTTCTTGTAAAATAATTATGATATTTTTACTCAATTATGTAATTTTAGCCTCATAACATATAATAACATCCTTGCAAGGGATATGGTGGAAAATACAAGTATAACGTAAATGTGGTTTCAACTTCGTACAAGAACATTAATTTTTGAATTACTATTATTGGCACAATTTGGTTGAAGAAAATTTGGAGGATGATGGTGAGCTTAAATGTATGCAGTTACATTAGATATCTCACTCTATGAACATAGTAAGTTTTTAGTTACATTTTTTCCAAATTGAACTGAAAAAAAATTAACCATGTCTGCAAATTGAAAGGTAGAGAACACTAGAAAAAAAAATTCCCACAATTTTTTTCTAGTTGTTATTATTAAATTTTGACAATTTAATATACCTTCATTACCAAAATCGAATATAGGGTCTACTGATCTAAAGTTTCATTGTTAGTTATGAAATGTTTGAAAAATTAAAACAACTTAGAACCATTTATAGGAACCCCTTATCTTTACTTACTATGACAGAGTTTGGCATTCCACTAGAATACATAGTACAAGATTTTATCGTTTTCATGCTAAGTCTAGATAAAATTTTCTATATACAACATAATATAGACTCAATGTTTTCATTCATTAAACATAAAGTGAATAACAACATTCCTCATAACACATTTACATGATTATGTCAATTAATCACACATGAAATAATCCATTCAGTATAGCATAAAAAATTAGTCCACATACAACTTTGTTTCAGAGGTATATCAATATCTCAGCTCAACAATATCCTAGCATATTTTAGATGTAGGTCTTATTTTCTTCCAAGGAAAACAAATATAGGGTTTTAGGGTTAATGTATTTAATTTTATATATGAATCATTTTATTCATTGATTGTAAGGGTGATTCCATGATCATTAATCAAATTTTGGAAATGGTTCTTTAGTCTACATGTCTCTTGCCTCATTATTTGCATATGCATGGATACTCAAAAGGTCACAAGGCATTAAAAGGTTCACACCACTAACCTTTAGGGGAAAAGGTGATAAAATATATCACAATATATAGGTAAATACCTCACAACAATCATTAATCCATTCGTGTAAGTTCCATAGTAAACTATGCAAAACATTCACATGTGTTTAGCGGGTAGGGGGAATACATGTTTTTTCCCTTCAATATGCTAAATAAAGGACTAAACCAATATCCAAAACAACTCATTACTCATATAATCATCTCTAATAATATATTAATAAGATTCAGAAAAGATAAACCTTCCCATGCACAACAAACACAATTTACCCAGGGTATGGGGGATTTGTGTAGCTCTTTCTTTAAGGAGACAATTAAAATAAAATAAATGATATTAATGCTATTCAAAACTATCATAATACATCAATAATCCATTAAATATGTATTATTAAACATTCCTTAAATTCCATGCCCTCTTTACCCTCATTCCTACCGTAAAAAACCCTAAAGATAAATCAAAATAGGCCCAAATAAGCCACTATAGGACATGACTGCGGGTCTTATTAGGATAAATTTAAATATTGAGGGTGTGATAAATGTTTTATCAAGGTTAACTTGGATTTAACCATTTATTTCCTTTTTAGAAGGAGTGATCATGCCCCTGAATGCCCAAAAACTTCTAAGTTCTTGCTCGAGAAAGCTATAGAAACTCTTCCAAAATGAACTATTAAACAAGATATGATTAATGAAATAGATATACATGAATAAATCATTCCTACTAATCTAAAACAATTCATGTCAATATTTTCAATCTTAAAAATTTAGAAAACAACAAGAAAGAAAAATGTACGCCTACATGAAAATTAATTCCATATTTCATATCTGAATTCTTAAAAAATCATTATACATATTCATATAGGTCATATATTTATATGTTACTAATTCATTTGAATAGGGAAGTCATTCTTCACCACCATTTTTTTTATTGAGCAATTAACATGCATAAACTTTTTCTATATATTTGCACATACATAAAGCATTCAGATTGACTATCAACAACGACTCATTCATTCATCAATTCTATACAAAATTTCAATGCATTTAACTATTTGAATTGTAGAATTACAAACATCACATAGTAATACTCTTCATAGAAAATAAGAGATACTTATATTTTCCAAGAGGTAGATTCCAAGCAACCGGCTGAGGGTGAGTAATTTTTTACCCAACCACAGACAATCCTCCCTAGATGCCACCCCCTAGATAGGTTATGAGACCACCAGGGAAAAGAAGAAAAATATAATACTCTCTCATGCAGGGATAATTTTAAGGATGGAAAATTATCTTAAAATGTAGAATGCTTGGCGAATCTTACTAGTTCTTAATATGAAAATTATAAAATGTTTGGTGATATTTTTGTAAAATTGTTTAAAAATATAAGGATTTTATATAGTTTCCATAAAATTTGGGCGTTTTTTAAGGTAAAATAATTTTATTCTATGGATTTTGGGAGAACCATTAAAATAAAAGAAAATCGACGAATCTTTTTTTGGGGAAAAGCATGGAAAATTAGCCCATGGGTGAAATTTAGCCCCTAAAATTTTCCCTGCTCTCAAGTCACTTTTCCATCCCAAAAGAATAAAATATCAACCATGCAACCCCATTACTAAGTATTTTCACCATCCCTCAATCAAACTAGATTTGGTTGTAACATACCCAACCAACCCTATGCATTGTTGGGATGGTGGGGTACTCAAAATTTCCTTCCCACTCACTCAATACTTTGTTATGTTAGCTATGATACCAATTTCTATCATATGCCCAAACTTCCAGCTAGGCTGAAATGCACATTATATAACTTTGATACCATATTTATCCATTGTCCCACTATTAGTTTAATTAATGCATGCTCACATATGTTGTAGACTTGTGCATACAATATAACAACAACGATTCATAACATAAACAACAATAATTCATCATTTACATGAATAAGCCATAATCACTTATCTTCTAGGAACAATTCACCAACTAGATGTAGATGAAGGATGTTCCACCCACCCGTAGGATCTATTGTAGATTTTAACCTTGTACAATATTTTACTGCAAACATATTTTCAATAAAAGAACAAAAAAGATACAATGGAAAATACACACATTACACAGAGATTTTTCCCCTGGAAACCCAAACTAGGAAAACCAACATATTATATATTCATTCACATCATACATTGTTTACAATACAACATACATGTAGGAGTCAATGACATCCAAATCCCTAATCCAATGACCTAGATTAGTCAACAACCCTAATTCCTTAACCAAAAATAGAAAACCATCGGTGAAAAACGATGTGCCAAAAAAATCGCCCATAAATGGACACGAAAACTGAGGGGTTTTTTTTTCAGGGGTAGTGCCCCCGAACCCCCATGTAGGGGGGATTCTCCCCCCTGCAACCCCCCTAGGGGGGGCCTAGCACNCCGCCCTCTTACCCCCCGCGTGACTGACATAACATAGATGCTAGTTCTAGTCATGCAAAGAATATAACACATATCCAACATCTATTGCACATAATATTTCTACAATAGGCCACCCCTGAGCTGAGGCTATGAGTCCACAAGGAAAAAAAAACCTATGGTTGGTTCTAATCCTCTCACTTATCCCATTTCCTAGAATCTATAGTTTGTTCACTCTTATAGCAATCCTGATACACTAGATTTCCTTCCCCTACAACCTGTACAACCCCAAGAATGGAATCCCCTTCTCTTCCATGTAGTCTCTTGGGATATTCCACTTCCTTATAGGGATCCAATATAGTTTTCCCAAGAAATATCATGGCTGTGAACTTCAAGGATTCTCAATTGTAATTACTTTTTCTCAATGGTATCTATTTCCTTGGTACATAGCTACAATTTTGTTCATGGGTTCATGGAAATCAATACCCATAATTTCATTATAGTATATATGCAATCACTCATCCCACACACAGGATTTGAGACAACTTCCTTTCCCAAAGGAATAATGAATGAATCCTTCCGCTGCATGCCTCTAAAATTAAACATATATTTGCATGCCAATAGTGCACCACGTGGCTTCCTAAGACGTTCATGTATCTATCTTGGCCTCTCATCCCAAGGTTAACATGAAATAAGATATCATAAGGTAAAATAGATAGGCTTAGGAATAAAATATTATTATTTGGATTCTTCTCCTAAGCCTTGTTTCCTTCATCTCTTGTGGAATCATATTCCCCCCATGTTCTCCTCCTTCCTCGTTTGCATCCAATGAAGCTTATTTTTATTATTATCAATGTACAATTACATATTACATCGTCTGTACCTTATCCATTCATTGTATACATATTTGCATTTCTAATCTGGGGATCAAACTAGGGGTATTACAACCCCCCCCCCCCAACTAGATTTTGCACCGCCCTCGGTGCACATCACCATGCATACATATACATTAGTGTACAAATAAATTATATGCAATAATTGTACAAAAGAAATGCTATAACTAATGTGGATATTCTTCCACATTGTATCCTCTGGCGTCCATGCCACTTTAGGCTATAATGAATCCATTGGAATTTTATTCTCACCATGATCTTCCTATATAGTAGACATGCTAGAGTTGGAAAATTGGTTGTCATTGATGTCAACCTTAGAAGAATCCCTAAAGCAAATCCCAGAAGCCCCTAAAAGTGATGATGATGTGTCCTCTTGAAGAAGCCTTGACATAAATGCATATAACTCCAAAGTGATCGCCTTATGGCATATATTTTAATCATGGCCCTCACAGGATGAGATAACACGTGGTTGTTTCCACATTCCCACTTTGAGTTGTAAAAAAATGGAGCCCACAAGATGTCCAATATAAATATTAAAAGCCTAGAGATGTCTAAGATAAAAATTGCAAGATGGATATTGTTGAAAGTATTAATTTTTGGTCAATTCGGATACCCTATATTTGAGGGAATGTTTACCCTACATAACTAAATCAAATGGAAGCACACGTTACATGGTTGGAAATCTTATTCTAAGACGTTTCCAATAGTATATGGAAGTCCCTCTAGCTACATAGGAATGAGGAGATATGAGTGTTTCCATCCGATAACCCAACCATAAAATTGAGGTCGGATCAACTAATTTTTGAGGACAAAATTACTATAAACACAAGATAGAATTTCACATTTTGTGTGTAACCAATGAAGAGATCAAGTCTGATGTGTGCTCAAGGTGTTGGGGTGCCTTTTTTGTGTGCAAGAGAAGTATTAAGGACTCTCTTAAGGTCTTTCTTATTCTCAAGGTATGCTATAAGGTTGTGATGTTGCCGTAAGGTTGTGAGGTTTCCATACGCACTGCTGTGAGGTTGTGATGTTGACATATGCACTGATATGAAGTTGTGATGTTGTCGTGATGTTTCCATGAGGTTGTGATGCTGCCGTATGCTCTGTTATGAAGTTCTAATGTTATCGTGAGGCTGTGATGTTGCCATATGCTTTGCTATGAAGTTGTGATGTCGTCGTGATTTTGTCGTGAGTGGATGTTACCATCAGTGGATTTTTTTGTTAGTGGATGTTGCCGTGAATGAAATTTACCATCAGTGGATGGTGCCATCAATGATTTCATTCTAGGAATGATGCTATGAGGCTTGATAGATTTTGAAGGATCATCTATAGAATGAATCATGTAGGTGAAGTTAGAAGTACTATGTGTATGAAGATCTTGGATTGGTGATATCTTATTGAGTTGGTTCTTAGTTGAGAAGATTGGTGTCTTCATTCAATAGGTTCATTCCTGTGCTTTAGGGAGTGGGTGCTTCCTTCCAATTGGAGCTGGTAAAGTGAGGGGGTTGGTGCCTCCTTCCATTCGATGTTAGTAAATCAGGGAGTTGGAGCTTCCTTCAAGTTGGTGCCTGTAAATAAGGGGGTTGGTACCTCCTTCCAGTTGGTGCTTCCTATGAATGTAATATTAACATGATATAAGAAAATAATCATGTATTTTTCTCCCATTTGGGTTTCCACATGAAAATCATTGTGAATTGTTAATGGTTAATGTTTACATAATGTGCTTAAGGTTAAAAATGGTAAAAAATGATCAATACTGATTCAACCCTCCCTCTCAGTATTGGTGAATATTCCAACATTTGGTATCAGAGAAGGTTCCTTCAAGAACAGTCTAACCACTAGAAGGAAGATCATGGATATGCAAGGAGAATTTACCAAAAATGGAACACCATTATTTGATGGAGAAATTTATTCTTTTTGGAGCATAATAATGAGAGATTTTTGCAGGCATAAGGATTTGATGTTTGGCAAGCTGTAGTAAATGGATACACTACACCATATTCTCCCCCAAGAGATAATGCTGGGAAAAATCTCAGTGAATACAATTCAAAGGCTATGAATTCCATTCTAAGAGGTCTAACAGGTTCAATTTTTTTTAAAGTTATGCATTGTGATTCTACAAAGGAAATATGGGACAAGCTCAAGAATGTCTATGAAGGAGCTGCTAAAGTCAAAGGGGCCAAGGTTCAGACTTACGAAAGACAATTTGAACATCTGAGAATGAAGGAAGATGGAGATATTTTAGCTTATTTTCTTCGAGTTGATGAAACTATGAATACTATAAGAGGAATGGGAGAAATGATCGAAAATTAATTTATTGCGCAAAATATACTCATATCTCTTCCAATGAGATTTGACCCTAAAATATCATCTCTAGAAGAAAGACAAGATTTGGCTATGTTGAGCATGGATGAATTACATGGAATACTTACAACATATGAAATGAGAACATAACATGAAAATCCTTCTAGAAGGGAAAAAAATTTCAAAGCCTCCAAGAAGACAAGAAAGAACAAGCCAAGGTCAAAATCTTGCTCCAACAATAGTGATGATTCAAACAATGAAGAAGAATCCAACTTTGTGGGAAATTTGAAAAAAGGAAACGACAAGTACAAAGGTAAGATTCCTTTCAAATGCTTTAAATGTGGTAAAGTAGGCCATTTTTCTTCCAAATTTCCTTATGCAAGGGGTTCAGATAATGATGAAGAAGAAGTTCCTAAGAAAGAAAAGAATAAATTCAAACATATTTGAAGAACATGAAAATGAAGAACTAAATCAAGAAGAAGAGGAAGAAGAAGAAGAAGAATAAGAAGAGAAGTAGCCAGAAGAAGAACACAAAGAAAACAACCAATAAGATTTTCAAACACCTTCTAGGACACCTAACCATCGGGTTCAAAAGAATCATCCACCAGAACAAATCATTGGAGATATAAGTGTCAGAGTAGAAATTAGAAGAAGAAAGCAAGCATAGATACCTGAACAAGGACATTTTTCATTATTGTCCACAGTTGAACCAAGTAACTTTGAGGAAGGTAGAAATGATGAACATTGGATCAAGGCTATGGAAGAAGAACTAAATCAAATAGAGAAGTATGCGACGTGGGAACTAGTTCCATGAACAAAGGACAAAAATGTGATTGGGAAAAAATGGGTCTTCATAAACAAGTTAAATGAAGATAGACATGTAACCAGAAACAAAACAAGACTATTGTGCAAAGGATATGCTCAAGTTGAAGGAATATATTTTGAAGAAACCTTTTCTCTTGTGGCCAGAATGGAAGCAATTAGAATGTTATTGGATTATGCATGCTCCAAAATGATCAAAGTGTATCAGATGGGCACAAAATTAAATTTTATAAATGAAGTATAAGAAGAAGTATACATAGAACAACCATAAATGTTTCTACTATAAAAAAAGGAAGACTATGTTTGCAGATTGAAAAAAGCTCTATATGGACTTCATTGATCAATTGGGTTAGTTGTCATTGATGTCAACCCTTGAAGAAAGTCCGATAACAAATTCCGGTAGCACAAAGGTTTGGGTAATGGACCCAAGTTTGTTTAATGGATAATGGTATGATTTTTTATATATTTGCAGGTAAAACTATTCTAGATGGGTAGTACATGTCATGCCATTTCCGGTGGTATGTGGAACGTCACATAACTCCTCATGGTTAGAGAGTTATGGCCACGTGAAGTTGGAGAACCCTCATGAGTCATCTAGAAGCCCCAAAATGTCAAAGTAGTAAAAGTGTTTGCAAAGAAGAAATTATTTAAATAATAAAGTGAAGTGATGAGTGTACTATAAGTCAAATAGGATGCAAAAGAAATTATTTAAATAATAAAGTTAATGGAGAACTTACTAATTATGG
>JASDQU010097220.1:0-21516 GCA_032191745.1 Picea mariana | reverse complement strand
TACATGCGCATAATATAAAAAGGGTAGAGCGGGACGGGGAAAATAGTCATGGTTTGTGAAGGTGCTATGTGTCGGCCAAAGACACACATCGGGCCCAAAAGCAAGGAGGTTCCAAACCACTTTTTGTAGCCCTGATATGTGCATGTGCACATAGTGTCCTATCCCTGGCTGACAAGTGGCCACCCCTCATCACTTCCACTCCCTCCATCTGTCTTCCACTCACCATCCCGTCGATACCTATCCCTTTCTCATCTCCCTCCACATGTGCCACCTCTCTCCACATCACCTCCATCCCATTACACCTCAGCTCCCGCTTGTGTGTCCCTCACACTATCCTCAGTCTCCTTGTCCATCCACAGCTGTCCATATGGACATATCCCATCTGATACTCCATGTCGAGTGTGCTAATCACTTTTCCAACAACCACATATTCCATCAGGATTCCCCATAAGCATCCGACTCATATCAAGACGATGAATGATGAGGCTGCCACGTCTTATAGGTGCAGAGTTGACTTGAGAATTCCCCTATCCCAATGAAACAATTATGAAAGTGGTTAGTGGTGGTTGAACATCATTTCTACAATAAGTAGAAAGCACAGGAAAGGACTGCAATTTATTCATCTCATCAATAGATCTGTTATAAAACCCTCTTGCATCTGATCGAAGTTCACGGTTGGTTAGAGACTGTATGCACAGTCCGATAGGAAGCATGCACATGTAATGCCTTCAATGAATCTACTCAGATATGCTTCCGTGATTTTGTTTTGACTATAAATACTTAGTTTTGATATATTGTAAGGGTCGATGGTAGAGCTACGCTCCCGCTTGTAAAGTTTTAATGAGGCCTTTGGTTCTCTAGTTATGTACATGTATTTGAGACTTCTTGTTTAATGAAAGTCAACTTCTTTCCATCTCTTCATAATCACTGTGTTAAGACACTTGGAATTGGAGGATCCAGTCGAGGGTTGTGATGTTGTTGTGATGTAGGTTTGATCACTGTAATATTTTCACCAATTTTAATCAGTTTTGCAAGTTTTCTTTTCCCCTCTTATATTGAGTAGCTCGGGCATGGAGGATCTAGTAGGGCTGTTACAGAATCATTGTGATGTACATTTGATCATCATGTTGTTGTAACTGTGTCATTTAGACATATCTTAGTGTCTAAAGATTTGGGTCCAAGAGGATATCATTCTTGAAGATTTTCTTCCTTAGGCTATTGGAAGACCGAATGTCCATAGCAGGCCCTTAAATATACTCACCAATTCTCCCCCTTACTCACCCTTTTACTGCAACTTACTGACTGAAGTTAGATCAAGACCTCACTTACCTATGCATTGAATGGTCCAGGATTCTGAGTTAAAGCAACATAATCTTGAGGTTTCATCCATTAGACCACCCTTTAAACTATTTATTGTGACATACAAACTGATGGGTATGAGTCTTACCTCTGATGCAATCCAGAGGTGACTTCTAGCACCGACATTTATGGCACCACTATTGGGGATGAAGTTGAATATTTTCCCTGGGATTGAATGATAAAGCTTACTAGTTCTGAAGGTGCATCAGAGCCCTGTACATCAAGATTGCAACTGTGCACCTATCGACTCCACTGTGGTGACTCCATTAAAGAGAATCCATTGGTGACTCCACTGCTTCAGCTTAGGTTTCTAGAGGAAGACATGAGGTATACTCTACAACTGCCTTTAGCAACGCTTGAAGATAACCCAAAGAAGATTATCAGAAAAGGAAAGGCCCTTCATGAAAGTACTTCTACTTTTGAACCAGGTATTTCTGATGATTTACCTTATCCTATAGGAACTCCAATTTTTTATTTTCAACCTTCTGTTATATCTNGGGATTGGAAGGAGAAACCATTGTCACTCCTCTCTCCCCTAAGGTCATACCATGGTTTAGACCCAGTGCTTTAGAATATTTTCACACCCCGAGCTTTACCACTCCTCCTCCTGTTAGAGTTATGAATTTCATGGAAAGAGAGACCCCTGTTCCCTCAATCCCTCTAGATTTTCTTCCAAATCCTCTGTTGTTTCCCTTGCCTCTCAGAAGCTCAGTTCCAACCTCCCTATTTTAACACCTTCTCCTCCTAATTCTCCTCTACCTCTCATCCCTATGGAAGAAGCTAATCCCCCTAGAAGTAGAATGGATGCCATAGTAGCTGCTAGATATGCCCCTCTAGTCCTACCCCAACCCATGAATTCTCTCCCTGCTGGATATTACCTAAAATATATGCCTAAGTTCACTAGAGAAGAGGATATAAATTTTGACGAGAACCTTTCTACCTTCTACAGTTATGCAAATAATCTAAATATTGAAAACGAATATGTATGGATGAGATTCTTTATCCAGAGCCTTGATGGTGAGGTTAGAAAGTGGTTCAGAGGTTTGACCCCTAGATCCATTACTAGGATTGAGGCTCTAGATGATTCCTTCTTGAGACAGTGGGGGGATAAAAAAGACTTTGTGTATTATATCACATATTTTGGGTCCCTGGAGAGGAAAGAGGGATAATCTGTCTCCAATTTCTCCAAAAGGTTCAATAAAATACACAATAAGATCCGTGTTAAAATAAATCCTACAGAGGCCTCTACCAAAATCACTTATGCTAGCACTTTTGACCCTGATTTCTGCCTCCTTCTCAGAGAAAAAAAAGATACTTCCTTGGCTCATATGCAAGATGCAGCCCAGGAAGTAGAATCCAATGTGTTGGTAGCTAACAGACTCAGGAATAAGGATGATAGAGACATACCAAGAAAAAAAATCAGAATCCTCCACCTTCGGTTCCTTTGTTTCGCCCCCTCAAATGGATGAAGTAACCAAGTTACTAAAATCACTTTAAAATAGGATGGAAAGGTTGGAAGTAGAGGGGAACATGACATATATAAATCCTCAAAATATTGATAACAGAGGCAACTTCAGGAAGATGAATAACAATGCTCCTCAAATTATGCCAAGAGAGCCTAGAAACAGAGATAGGGATGATCAAAAAATCCAAACCCCTCTCCAAAATAACCTTGTTGTTGATGAAGAAGGATAGGAGGAAGAGATAGATCCTGAAATTCATTGTCTTGGAGACAGATCCCCATTCCCTCACTTGACTCAATATTCATATGAGGAATCCCTCTTAGACAACCAAATAAATGAGCTGAGTAAGGGGGAGAAAACCAATAGCAGCCCAAATAAATATAACCTTAGGTCAAAGAAGAAAGAAGTAAATTCTGACATCCCTAATCAACCTTCCATAGCAGAGAAGCCTACTAAAAACGCAACAAACAACAACAAGAAAAGAAAGTTCAGAATCCTCCACCAATAGCCAAAGACCTTGTCCTAGAGGTAAGAGAGATTATGAATCCCCCTCCCTCCTTTAGTTTTGAGCATGAAATTCAGAAGATCAGAATCCGTGTTCCCCTTTAAGATCTATTCAAACATGAAGACTTCAAGAGGTCCCTCTCTAAGATGTTGCATCCTGAGCCATATTTCCATCCTATAGACTCAGTAAATCTCCAAGATGAAAAGCCAGTTGTCATCCTAGGTCCTATGATAGAAGATAGAGATGATTCATCCCCTCCCTTCTATACATCAATTAACATACATGATAAGGTATTGCATAATTTATTGATGGACTCAGGTGCATCTCATAATCTCATGCCCAAAAATATCATGGAAGAACTGGGACTAGAGATCAAAAAGGCTTATCATGATTTGCATCTGTTCGATTCAAGGAGGGTGCAATGTCTTGGTGTCATCAAAGATCTAGTTGTGACTTTGTTTCAACTACCCATGAAAAGTGTGGTCATGGATATTGTAGTGGCTGACGTTCCTCCCAAGTTTGGAATGCGTTTTTCAATATATTAGATTAAAAGGCTTGGGGGAACCTTGCAGATGGACCTCACATATGCTACCATTCCTGTGTTTAGAGGGGAGAATAGAAGAATGTACAGAGAGGCTCAGTTGGCCTATATTATTAGTGATGAGTATGACCCTGCCAACCATCCTATATTTTCATTTGACACCGAGTTGGGGGCCATTTTTTTACATTTCACTAATTCTCCCGAGCTTTCCTTAAAGCTCAAAAAGAAGTCCATGGTTTTTCATGAATCTTTTTTCTTCACCACCTCTGTTTGGATAATGTTTTTCAATGGAGCCTCTTCTTGGGAAGGTGTTGGTGTTGGAGTGGTATTTGTTTCACCAAACTAGGAAGCCACATATCTGTCATACAAACTAGAATTTGAAGCTACCAATAATGTGGTAGAGTATGAAGCTCTTGTTTTGGGCTTAAGAGCTGCAAAAGACATTTGGATCAAGGAAATATCTGTGTTTGGAGATGCAAAATTGATTGTTAAACAAATAAGAAATATGTATCAAACTAAGCATCCCAGGATCATAACCTATAGAAATGAAGTATGGGACCTCATTGATATTTTTTTCTCAGCTTTCAAAATTTCATTTATTCCACAGGAAAAGAATGCCATGGCTGATTCTTTGGCTCATGGCATTCTCTCCTTTTAAGCCATCCATATTAGTATCCAACTTAGCTTCTATTGAATCCATCAACTTAGCTTCCATTCAATCCATCTTATTTTGTAGTTCATTTATGTCCCTACGCATTTCTTCACCTTCATCAAGAGTCTAATTAGGATTTTCTGGAGGCTTATTTGGTGTAGAAGGTCCCTTTTTCGGTGGCATGTTGGCCAAGTATCACTTTTGAATCTTGATTTTGAGGTAGTTCTTCTAGACAATATTTATTCTGTTCTATCTCCCAAGTTTCAGCCCTTCTGGGTATGAAACTTTCTTTTAGGTAGTTCTCTAATATTTATTCTCTGCAATTCCATAGGTCTGATCAAAATTGGATGTACCAAGTGGAATTTACGGTAACTTCCTCACAACCTGTTAATTTTTGGCCTTTCCAGGAGATCTCACTTGTATAGCATACCCCGCACAAAATAATTGATATCAAATTCTGAAAATCACACCCAAAATAACATAGACTATCCATAATCCAATGAAACCAATCCCACTCAATTTGGATACTCTAGAAAGAAGTTATGATTTTTTACCTGGAACACTTTTTTGAGATTAGTCAATAGGACTAGTCAGATACCCTATCTTACACAAGGTGTATCTACAAATTTAAGATGACCCAGAAGCTGAAAGTTTTACCAAAGATACCTTACTAATTTCTATAAATGGCCTTTAGAGTTTAGGGTCTGAAACATTACATAAAAAAATTTATAGTGAAAATTCCGCAATGACTCATTTCAGGATTATTCCAGAACCCTATCTTGTACAGGCTGTATCTCTAAAAGTATAAGGCCTCAGGAGCTGAATTTTGAACCCAGCGTACCTTGATCTGTCTACTAAATGTCCTTTAAGTTGTTCCTTCTGAAATTTTGTATAAAAATAGTTATAGCAAAAATTCCACGGTGTCTCATATGTAGCAGCGAAACCCC
Source organism: Picea mariana (assembly GCA_032191745.1). Lineage (NCBI taxonomy): Eukaryota > Viridiplantae > Streptophyta > Pinopsida > Pinales > Pinaceae > Picea > Picea mariana. Next base: position 16,049 of record JASDQU010097220.1, on the reverse strand, counting down.
AAGACCTTGATCTCTGATACCATATGTTAAGAACCAAACATCAATATAGCATAGAAAAACCTCAGGAAAAGTACTCAATGCCTTGAAAAAGAGATAATTTCAGATAATAAGCCTCTTCATGGGGGAAACCTCCTTTTACCCCACTTAAATGTTCAAGTACAAGATGATTCAAAATGAAAATGTCTCCTTGGTATATATAAGAGACTAGGAGGTATAATTACAACTAATGCCCTAAAGCCAACATAAATAAAATAAAATTACTAATATAATATGCCCCAATTAAGGGGTAATGAGCCAATATTAGGGCTTAACAGTTCCAACAAGCAATTTCAAAGTCCCTTTGCCACCTAAACTCAGGTATGATGTAGAAGTGAAATATAGACCCTCTATACCTGACAATGTCAAGCATTGGAAATTATTTGAGGATGATCTTGAAATCAAAAGATTCTTGGAAACTGTCGAGGAATTTTCTGTATTGCACATTGATCAATATCCTGACTCTGAAATAGACCCTTGTCCTAATGTTTTCTTGAAAAAGATTGTTGATCGTCACATTGTCCAGCTACCCAACAATCACATCCCAAAGGGACTAGTTCCTTTGGAAAGTATTTTTGATAGAAATGATGTGGCAATGAAGGGTAAAATATCAAATGATGATGCTAATGTGGCTGAGTGCAATATTGGCACAAAGCAGGACCCAAAATTTGTCAAATTTTCAAGCAACCTGTCAAGAGAGAAGAGGGTCGAGTATACTGAGTTATTAAAGGAATTTTATGATGTGTTTTCTTGGAAATACAAAGATCTCGGAACATATGACACCAGTGTCATTAAACACAAGATCCCATTGAAAGAGGAGGCCAAGCCATTTAGGAAGAAATTAAGACAAATAAAGCCTATGTTGCTACCTATTATGGAAAGGGAGGTGAAGAAGCTTTTGGATGCTCAGATTATTGTGCCTTTGAGATATTCTGAGTGGGTAGCCAACTTGGTCCCGGTGAGAAAAAAGAGTGGAGAAATCAGACTCTATGTTGACTTCAGAAACCTAAAAAGGAGCTCTAGGAAGGACAATTACCCGCTGCCAAAGATGGAACACATATTACAGAGGGTAATTGGTGCATCTAGGATTTCCATGATTCATGGATTTTATGGCTACAATCAGACCTATGTCTTGCCTGAGGACAGATAAAAGACAACCTTCACTACTCCTTGGGGCACATTCATGTATGCCAAAATTCCCTTTGGATTGATGAACGCGGGAGAAACCTTTCAGTGAGCCATGGACATCGCTTTCATTGGGGAGAAATATAAATTCGTGATCATCTATCTGGATGATATAACAGTATTTTCTAGATCTGATAAAGAACACAGCTTTCATCTAAGGAAAGTCTTCTTGAAGTGAAGAAGGTTTGGTCTCTCCTTAAATCCCAAGAAATCATTGTTTTCTATGAAGGAAGGGAAATTATTGGGGCACATAGTATCAACTGATGGGGTCATAATTGATTCAAGTAGGGTAGAAGCTATTCAAACCTTGTCACTTCCCAGATCCAGGAAGGAAGTTCAGTCTTTCCTGGGAAAAATTAATTTCTTAAGGAGGTTTGTTTCCAATTTTGCTAAGTTGGTGAAGAATATCACAATTACGCTCAGAAAGGGAAATGAAGTAAAATGGATAGTTGAGTCCTAAGAATCCTTTAGCCAAATCAAGAAGGCATTGGCTAAGGCACCTGTAGTTGTCAGTTTTGATTATTGCAAGGAATTTCTGATTTTTTATTTTTCTTATTTTGATACAGTGGTAGTTGTTTTGCTGCAGAAGAATGTTGAAGGGCTAGAGAAGCCAATTTCATTTTTCAGCAGGGCACTGAGAGATGCAAAGAAAAAATATGATATCATGGAGAAACAGGCCTATGCCCTTGTGAAAGCTCTCAAAGATTTTAGAGTCTATGTTTTTCATTCAAAGATCATTGCATATGTTCCTTCAACCTCTATGAAAGACATTCTCATTCAACCTAACATAGATGGGAAAAGGAGCAAGTGGATTGCCAATATCCTTGAATTTGATCTGGAAATAAATCCCACCAAACTAGTTAAAGGTCAAGGTTTAGCCAAACTGTTGGTTGAATCCAATTGTAAAGATTTGGGGGTAAATTCATCAACACTTGCTCAGAAAATCAACAACCTGAGTTGTCTGATGGAAGTCCTCAGGATATCCCTCCACTGGCAGAATGCACCTGGTATAAAGATATTATATTTTTTCTGCAAGAGTTAAAGCCCCCTGATGGTATGGGAAAATTAAAGGCAAGATATATAAAGCTCAAATAAATTATATATTACCTTATTGACCAGGTCTTGTATTGGAAAGACCGTATAGGTGTGCTTCTAAGATGTTTAGACCCACAGGAGGCCTAAAAGATTATGTTCAACTTTCATTATAGCCTGTGTTGGGGACATAATTTCTGGAGAACCATAGCCTACAAAATTATCAGGGCTAGGTACTCCTGGCCTACTCTATTCACCAATGTTTGTGCGAAAATCAAGGCTTGCATCAAATGTCAAAAATTCACTGGGAAACAACAAATCAAGTCTCTGCCATTGAAACCTGTGGTAGCTTCAGGACCCTTTCAGCAATGGGGCCTAGAATTTATTGGAGAAATTCATCCTGCTTCGAGTGGTCAACACAAGTGGATCTTGATTGCAACATATTATTTCACTGAGTGGATAGAATCTATTCCCACAAGGAGTACTTCTCACAAAGTGATCATTAGTTTCTTTGAAGGTATCATGGAAAGGTTTGGTTTTCTAAATAGAATCATCACTGATAATGATGCATCCTTCAAAGTTGAGCCATCGATCGAATTCTGTGAGTGTTTCAAAATTTCATTTATCCACTCTACCCCCAGGGCAATGGAATAGTAGAGTCCTTTAACAAAATCCTGATAAAGATCATCAAAAGAATGCTAGAGGACAATAAGAAAGCATGGGATTCAAAGCTTAAGTTTTCCCTATGGGTTGATCGAGTGACAAAGAAGAGCTCCCTGGGCCTCTCCCCTTTCCATCTTTTTTATGGGGTTGAAGCAGTTTTTCCTTCTCACCTTGCCCTGCCTATAGCAAAATTCTTCCAAGACTGCCAAGAAGAGCCTAATGATATGATTAGAAGGATACATCAATTGGTATAAGTGTAGCAGACCATAGAATAGATGATAGATACATCGTATGACCGTTAATAGAGAATCAAGCAGGCCTTTGACATGAAGAACAATAAGGATGATTTCTAGCTGGGAGATCTGGTTCTCAAATGGGATGCGCCAAAGTAGGAAACAGGAAAGCACAACAAGTTTGAATCCCTATGGATCGGGCCCTTCAAAATCTCTAAGATACATCCAAATAATACATATAGGTTGCAGAATTTGGAGGGCTGGCAAGTTTTCGGTGGCCCTGTAAATGGGCATTTTCTCAAGAAGTTCTTTATTTGAGCCACAAGTGGCTCCCATGTTTTTTGTAAAAAAAAAAATTATTTTTATTATCAGTTTTATAAGTGACTCCATAGCCCAATAGTAAGGCACTGGAACTGCATATGAGTTCTTGGCATCTCACAGGGAGCAAGCCATCCCCCATGGAGCCTAATGTTATCACATTTATTTGTAAGAAGGGGGGGGGGAGGGGTTGTTCTTATAAGAAGTTGGTCCTTTGGCAAAGGAATGAAGGAAAATGGGCAAAAAACCCACAATTTGTCTTATATCCTAGGTCGAAGGAGTGATGAGATGTTTTGGCACGACATGATAAGACATGTGCAGATCTGGGCGGTCGAGAGATGAGCACCCTAGATCAACGATCGATGGCCATATCGAGGCCTCAACATGCACACAGGATAAAAAGGGTAAAGCGGTCCAAGGAAAACAACCATGGTTTTTGAAGGCGCTACATGTCAGCCAAAGACACACATCAGGCCCAAAAGTGGGGAGGTTCCAAACCACTTTTCATAGCCTCGATATGTGCATGTGCACATAGTATCCTATCCCAAGCTGACAAGTGGTCACCCCTCATCACTTCTGCTCCCTCCATCTGTCTTCCACTCACCGTCCCATCAGTACATGTCTCTTTCTCATCTCCCACCACCTGTGCCACCTCGCTCCACATCACCTCCATCCATTACACCTCAGCTCCCACTTGTGTGGCCCCCATGCTATCCTCAGTCTCCTCGTCCATCCACAACTGTCTATCTGGACATCTCCCATTATATACTCCATGCCGAGTATGCCAATCACTTCATCAGTAGCGACTTCTATTGTCAGGATTCCCTGTAGGCATCCAACTCAAATCCAGACGATGAATATTGAGGCTGCCATGTCTTATAGGTGCAGAGTTGACTTGAGCATTCTCTGATCCCAATAAAGCAGTTATGAAGGTGGTTGGTGGTGGTTGAACGTCGTTTCTGCCATAAGTAGAAAGCGCAGGAAAGGACCACCAGTTAGTGAGCTCATCAGCAGATCCGTTCTAAAGCCCTCTTACATTTGATCGAAGTTCACGTTTGGTCAGAGACTGTATGCATAGTCCAACATGAAGCATGCACATGTAATGCCTTCAATGCATCTACTCGGATATGCTTCTGTGATTTTGTTTTGAGTATAAATACTCAGTTTTGATATACTGTAAGGGTAGATGGTAGAGCTACGCTCCCGCTTGTAAAGTTTTAACAAGGCCTATGGTTCTTTGGTTGTGTACATGTATTTGAGACTTCTTGTTTAATGAAAGTCATCTTATTTCCATATTTTCATAATCACTATGTTAATACACTCGAAATTGGAGGATCCAGTTGAGGGTTGTGATGTAGGTTTGATCATTGTAATATTTTCACCAAGTTTAATCGGTTTCTTGTGTTGTCTTTTCCCCTCTTATATTGAGTATCTCAGGCATGGAGGAGCCATTCGAGTTGTTAAAACAACATTTTTATGTAGGTTTGATCATCGTTCTATTGTAACTGTTTCATTTAGACATATCTTAGTGTCTAAAGCTTTGGGTCCAAGAGGATCTCATTCTTGAATCTTTTCTTCCTTAGGCTACTAGAAGATCGGATGTCTATAGCAGGCTGTTACATATCCTCACTAGTTTTCCCCCCTACTCACCCTTTTACTGCAACTTACTTACTGAAGTTATATCAAGACCTCACTTACTTATGCATTGCATGGTCCAGGATTCTGAGTTAAAGCGATATAATCTTGAGACTACATCCATTAGACCACCCTTTAAACTATTTACTGTGACATACAAATTGACGGGTATCGGGCTTACCTCTGACGCAATCCAGAGGTGAATTCTAGCACCAATAGTGTGCACACACATAATAATGATGTGTGTGGTGTACGCAGTGTTGGCAGAGCATAGAGGAGTTTTTTTGGTGCGTGCGCATTGTGGGTATATGTTGTCACGCGACAATTTAGTCAGTGGTGCACGCAGAGTTTTGGTGCATGGTGGAGACGTACTAAACTCTGACATGGTGCAGCGTGTATAATATAATGTGCTCATAATATCAGCATGTGATACAAAAAATATGTGCAATAGGTAATAGTGCAAGAACCAAAACTGTGTGCGGTGAATATTGGCGCGTGACACAAAAGTAGTGCGCAGTTATTGGCGCGCCAAAGAAGTGATGCACAGTGGTTATAGGTGAACGAAGCATGATTTACCTTGTGATTTGGTTGGGCATGGTAAATATGGGTGTAAAATTTGAACTTTTTGTGCACGAGGTCGTTCGGAGGGAGAAACACAACAGAAAACTAGTGATTTTCAGCAACGTTTTATATCATTTGAACGTCATCTTTTTGCAATGCGTTTTGGAGGCCTTTAAGAGCATTTTTAGCAACGAAAAACCCACAAGAACATATTTTTCAAGGAACACTATGTCTCTGTAGCTCAAATAAAATATCTTGGATATATCTTTCTAATGGTGTAAACCATTCGTCAAACGGAGCTTTTATGAGAAAGTTACAACACAAACAGTGAAGGGTAAATTTTAAGACCCAACTAACTTCAAAGAGCAATAACTTTTTGTTCCAGAATCAGATTGAGGCACAGGAGCAGTCAATGGAAATATGTTGAGCCATAGAATACAATCCTATAGATCAATTAAGTTTATGGGCATGTTAAAAATGTTTAATATGGAAAATAAGGCACCTGTAGCATTCCAGACCAAAAACACAAATTGGCCTAGAACTTCAGTAGGCTGTAACTAGCAGCCAAGAACCCAGAAAGAGATGAAACTTGGAAAGAGTGTCCATAATATGTATATGAATAAACCCAATTGAGATTTTATGAAAAATACAAAGGAGTAGGTGCAAAAATTCATAATTACAGTTCAAAGTTGTACCAAGTTGAAAAATGAACAGAAAAATTAGTGGGAAAATTTTTAAATAGCCATAACGCTTTGCTTGAGACTCATAATTGAGCATGGGAGAAGGCGTTGGAAAGGTATTGGACAGTGTAATCTAAATGTACACCTAGAAAATTGATCCGAGCATTCAAATTTCCAGGAAATCAAAATAAAGAATTCTGATATATATTATTGAACCAAAATGGTTCATATTTTCATGAAATTGTTGAAAACAGTTATCTTGAAAAAATTTTGTTGGCTGCACATTTTGCAGAGTTAACAACAAATAGATCAGACCAAGATCAACAAATATTCCAGAGGAATGGAAGAGGCACAAGGGAATTATAGTCAGGAGGATGAGATTAGAGGGATGTATGTCCATTTGGGCATTGAAGGAACAAACTCCAATGGACATGGAGATGAAAGGAATGAAAACATGAATATGGAAGAGACCACTAAAATTTTGCATAAGGATGTCCAAATCCATAAAGTTTATAATTAAAGGATTATGAAAGACAAGGAGAAGAAGGATGAATTCAACATGAATTTATTGCAGAGCTTGAACATAATAGAAAAGAAATTGGACAAGGAGAGTGGCTCAAGAAAATCTAGAAGTCACAAGCCTCCTGATGAGAAAAGAAGAACCAGAAGTGTTAGTAGAAATCATCATCATCACTCCCCAAGGAATTCTAATAAGAGGTCACATAGCATATCAAGTCCATCCCCTGTCATAAATAACAAGAGTTTGGGGGTGGATGAACTGCGAGGAGAAATGAACAAAATCAAACCTCCTACATTTGATGGTGAACACAAGAAGGATGAGGATGTAGAAACATGGTTGTTGGGCATGAGAAAGTATTTTCAATTTCATAATTATTCTTCTCATGCAAAAGGTAGAGTTTCCATCTATCAACTCAAGGGAAAGGAATCCATGTGGTGGGATCATCTTGTGCAGGTGCAACACATTAAAGAGAAAAGTGTTACTTGGATGGAATTCAAGAAATATTTAGAAAATAAATACTTTACTAAGAGATACTATGACAAGAAAATGAAATATATCTTTGAACTCAAGCTTAGGAGTATGACAATAGATGAATATGAAAGAATGTTTTTAGAACTACTGAAGTATGTCTCTTTCATCAAGGATGAGATAGTTAATATTTAGAGGTATTTGAGTGGATTGCCATCATTCATCAGTGACAAAATATAGTATGATGATCCCAAGACATTGGAGGAGACCATAAGGAGAGCTAATTGCCTATATGATCAACAGAAAGCAGGGCCAACTTTCCAAAAATATTGGGAAGACAAAAAGAAAGTCAAGGTGGATCAGAGGAAGAAGGGATCTAAACCACCATTTTTCAAAAATAATCCATAGGGACAACAAACTCCTAGAGAGCCAAAAATGATTGAAACAAGGGTCAAAGGCCAAGGCAACCACCTATTCAATGTTGGGGTTGTAAAGAAGATCATATGTACATAGATTGTCCTCACAGAGGTGAAAAATTGAGAATTTTCACAATTTAAAGAAAGATGAAACAGTGGATGACATGGGTAGAAATGTAGCAAGGATCTATGCAGCCCTAGACAACAAGAAATTAGAGTATCAATCACATATGATTGAAGTGGAAGGTATGATCAACAACCAAACCATTGCTATTTTAATTGATTCAGGAGCTAGTCATAGTTATATAGATCCTAATATGGTGGAAAGTTTGCATTTGTCAAGAAACAAGCATGGAAAATCTTGGTTGGTGCAGCTAGCTACTGGAGCTAAAAGAAAATTTAATGAGATGATTAAGTCATGTCTTATGGACATGAATGGACTAAACACCAAGGCAGATTTGAACATCTTTCTTTTAGGTTCCTATGACTGTCTAATTGGGATGGATTGGTTGGACCAACATCATTCTATCATATACTATCATAACAAGGCGTTTACTTGCTTGGATGAGGAAGGGAGCCTAAGGAAAGTGCAGGGGATTCTCAGGGTAGTAACCATCAGAGAAATTTCAGCATTGCAGCTGAAGAAAATTTACAGAAAAGGGTGTCAAATATTTGCAGCACATATGGAAGAGACACCTAAAGATAAGGTGCCAAATTTGGAAGATTATGCAGTCCTGGAACAATTTGAAGATGTGTTCAAGGAGGTACCAGGACTAGCCCAAAATAGAGATATTGATTTCTCTATAAATTTAATGCCTGGAGCATCTTTAGTGTCAAAGAATCCTTACAGAATGAGTACACCAGAGTTGAAGGAGTTACAAATGCAGCTTGAAGAACTTTTGAAGAAGGGGTATATATGACCAAGTGTGTCACCTTGGGGTTCCCCAGTCTTGTTCGTGAAGAAGAAAGATGAAACATTATGATTGTGTATTGATTTCAGATAGTTGAATAAAGTGACTGTTAAGAACAAGTATCCTCTGCCAATGATTGATGATATTTTTTATCAATTGAACGATACAAAGATGTTTTCAAAGATAGATCTCAGGTCAGGATACCATCAGGTAATGATTAAAGAGGAATATATCAGCAAGACCACCTTCAGGACAATGTATGGTAATTATGAGTTCATAGTGGTGCCATTTGGGTTATCAAATGCACCAGCTATTTTCATGTGCTTAATGAATGGTGTTTTTTTCGAGAATATTTAAACAAGTTTGTCATTGTCTTTTTGGATGACATCCTTGTACATTCCAAGTCAGAAGAAGAGCATGAGAAAAATTTGAGGATGGTATTACAATTATTAAAGGAGCATCAGTTGTATGCCGAATTGAGAAAGTGCTCATTTTATCAAAATAAAATTCATTATTTTGGACATATCATTTCAGAGGATGGGATAGCAGTGGATCCTAAGAAGATAGAATCCATTAGAGGATGGTCAGCGCCAAAGAATGTGACTGAGGGAAGATCATTTATGGGCCTTGTAGGCCACTATAGGATATTTATTGAAGGATTCTCAAAGGTTTCACACCCAATCACTTCCTTGCAAAAGAAGGGTGTGAAGTTTCAATGGACATTGGATTGTGAAAAGAGTTTCCAACACTTGAAACAATTATTAACAAGTGCTCCAATACTAAGGATTGCAGAACCAAATGAAGACTTCATTGTATGCACAAATGCATGTAAAGAGGGACTTGGTGGAGTCCTCGGTCAAAATGGGTTTGTTATATGTTATGAATCAAGGAAGTTGAAGGAGCATGAAAAACACTATGCCACTCATGATTTGGAGTTGGCAGCCATAGTGCATGCCTTGAGGAAATGGAGACAATACCTCATGGGGAAAAGGTTTGAGCTAAGAATAGACCATAATGGTCTGAAATATTTATTTGATCATCCAACTCTAAATGCTAGGCAAACTAGATGGTTATAATTTCTAAGTGAATATGACTTTGATATAAAGAATATCAAGGGGAAAGAGAAGAAAGTGGTTGATGCACTCAACAGAAGAGTGAATGAATTGCATGCTACAGCCATTAGCATGTACCAATCAGATTTGAAATACAGAATTTTAGAGGCTATGAATTTAGATTTGCAATACAAGGAATTAGTGGCAAATTATAGCAAGGTAATTTGCAACAGAAAATTGAAGATTACAAGCTAGATAATGATGAAATTCTCATGTACAGGGGCATAATTTATGTACCAAATTCCCAGGAGTTGAAAAATCGAATATTGAGAGAAATGCATAATGTGCCTTATGTTGGGCACCCAAGATATTAGAAAAATATTGCAACTGTCAAGAGCCAATATTATTGGCCAGGAATGAAGAAAGAGGTTTCTGATTTTATTGCCAAATGTTTGTAATGTCAAAAGGTAAAGGCCAAGCACAGACACCCAACTGGTTTTCTACAGCCATTACCCATTCCTGAGTAGAAGTGGGAAGTTGTAACCATGGATTTCATTACCAAACTTCCAAGAACAAACAAGGAACATGATTCTATCATGGTAGTGGTGGATAAGCTTACTAAAGATGCCCATTTTATTCCAGTTAAGCTCACTCACAAGGCAGCGAACATTGTTGATGTTTATATGAAAGAAGTTGCTAGATTACATGGCATGCCCAAGACAATTGTGTGTGACAGAGATCCAAAATTTACCTCAAAATTTTGGAAGGGATTATTTAATGGATTTGGAACAAATTTGAATTTTAGTACAACTTACCATCCAGAATCAGATGGACAAAGAGAGAGGGTGAATAAGTGATTGAAGATATGTTGAGGATGTATGTGATGGATAAACCATCAAAATGGGAAGACTAACTACACTTGGTAAAGATTTCTTATAGAAATGGTTACCAAGCATCTCTAAAGATGAGCCCATTTGAGGCACTTTATGGCAGAAAGTGCAACACACCAGTAAGATGGGATAACTCGGTAGACAGAGCAATGGTTGGGCCAGATTTGCTCTAGGAAATGGAGGAGAAAATGATTAAAATAAAACAAAATTTAAAGGCTGCCCAAGACAGGCAGAAAAGCTATGTTGATAAGGGAAAAACTCACAGGGAATTTAAAGTGGGTGATCATGTATTCTTGAAAGTGAAGGCCAATAGAAGTTCCCTGAAAGTTGGTAGCTCGCTATTGTGGGTCATTTGAAATTCTAGAGAGGATTGGTCCAGTGGCTTATATGATTGCATTTCCTGCATCTATGTCTGTTCATAATGTATTCCATGTATCATTGCTAAATAAATATATAGTTGATGCTAATCATGTTATTGATTGGAATGTGATTTAGGTGGAACAAGAAGGCACTTTTCAAGTGCGTCTGGTACACATTCTGGACCAAAAAATAAAACATCTCTGGAATTGGGCCATATGTCTTGTAAAGGTCCAATGGACTTGGTACGGTCCTAAGGACACTACTTAGGAGCATGAGGATGCAATGTGGGTAGAATACCCACATCTTTTTGAGGATTTTTGAAATTTTGTTGTATATGGGTACATGATGCACTGAGGGCAGTGCATAAATAAGGGGAGGGGATTGTAATATCCCTAGGCCAAACCCGATTGTAATGTAAATGAAAATGTACTTAAGTTGGTGAGTTGTTTGATATCATTTTTTTGGTATGCATATTTCATGGAATAGTGTGTGCATGCATCGCGCAGTAAAATGAGGAACTTTGCACATTCCAGGATACCACATGCAGCAACATAAGTGTGCGCTATTTTGAGGCCAGGTAGCCTTTTGTGCATATGCTATGTTTTATAGGCTGGTGAGCCAGTTATTATAAGCTAGTATGCTTATGTTTTGATTAGGCCGGAGAGCCTAGATGTTAAAGGCCAGTGCACCTATTTTTTTATATGTCTCATAATTAATATAAAACACATCTTTGTGCACAGACTGACCATGATAAAAGAGTATGGGGGACTAAAATCCATTGGTTAGGGAAAGGAAGGGGCCTAAAAGTTAAGGAAAAGGGCTAAGCTAGGGATCTTAAACCAAAAAGGAATATTATATTAATATTTCTTAAATCATAAAGTATGGATAATTATTTTATCCTAATTTCTAAAGTTGGGTAAAAGTGGGCCAAAGTAGCTCCCAACATGACAACTGTCAAGTTGGGGACATGCATACATATTGTTGGGACTTAGTTCATTTTCCCATATTTTCCATCATTTAGTCATGCAGTCAATCTTCCATGAGCATTCACACACCCATTGAGTTATCCTTCGTATCTTCATGACTATACCTGAACCTGTATCCATGGACATTTTGTGTTGGTGTATCTGGTTAGCTTGGGATATGGACTGAAGAAGTGGGTTTTTAGGCCAGCGATCAATTCTCTGGGTGAGAGAATTGTTGGGAATTGATTTCCTGGAGGTGTTAAAATATAGCTACAGTGATCTGAGACTTCCTGTCTGGCCTGTTGTTGAATCCAGGAAAGGAAGTGGGGCAGTCAAAGGATTGTTGAGCAGAGAAGGGGCACACTTCCTAGGTGGGACAGGCATGTGGGGAATGAGGTACTATAGGTTGTTAGTTTGAGTTGGCGTATGAGATGGAGTCTTTCCTGTTGTCTATGATCCTTTATCCTTGTTAGGAATCCCTTTACCTGGGTGGAGTTTAGTCCCAGCTCGGGGGTGACTCACTATTGAGAGTGATGAACAATGTGGTCTAAGAATGGGAGGTTCGTGGAAGGTTTGCATGCAGTTGGTGACATTCTTACCAAGATAAGTGCCAATTGTGTGATAAATTTACATGCTACATTGTTATTTACATGATTATTTTTATGGGTTATCATATGTATGGTTATAACTGTGTTTATTTTTATGGGTATTTCCTATATATGTTGCATGTATATGTTTACTGTTATTTCAGTGTGAATCCATGCATTTACAGATGTATTTGGTTGCTTACATTATATATATATATATGTTTTCGCAAGATTTCTATGTGTATATATTTTAATTGCATGCAGTTCAAAAAAAAATTATGTGGCATAGCTCAGTTGGATGTTGGGTATGTTACAGTATGTTCCATAGAGAGAACAAAAAGCGTTCTCTAGCATAGCATGGCCCAGCATGGATGACCGGGTATGTTACATCAGGTACGATTTCTAGGGATCTATTCTTGACTTCTTGAAAGTTGTCCACTTTGTCCTGCCAGTTTCTGGCAAGTAGTGAGGCTTCAACAACAAACTATTGAGTGGCATTTGTGATACACTCTTTTGGCTTGGAAGCAACTAAAGAGTTCCATTCTAAGTCAGCTATGGAATCCACTTGATGCATATATAGATATGTTTTCTGGACTATAGGTCAAAATTTTGGTAGTTCCCTCTTAGCCACAGTTTTAGCTTCATATAATGCGTTGAGGTCATTGTCCGCCTGCTGGATTTTGTCAAATTTCTCTTATTACTCTAGCAGATCCAAGGTGTTGGATGCTTCTTAATTGAGTGACTAAAATGCGCAAGTCCTCCAATTTTTGGTTGTGTCTTGAAATGATTCCCATCTAAACAGTGATTTCTCTAAATATTTTTATGCATTATGTAGTCCTTTTATGCAAGGTTGCCCTTGCATTGTTTGTTGGAAGGTTTATAGTTGGGAGTAAGCTTGTCATTGATGGAAAGAACAATGATGGCAAAGATCAACATGATCAGTAGTGCAGTGATAATGGAAGAGTAAACTCCATTTTAGAATTTCGGATACCGGGAGTTGAAGTGTCGAAACACTTCACCACCGAAGTGGCGAAATCGTGAAGTGGGGAAATCACGAACTGGAGTAGAAGCATCGAAACACTTCACCACATAAGTGGAAAAATATGAAATGAAGAAATGATCCTAGCTGTTGGATCAAGGTGTGATCTGGGTCATTAGATCCAGGAGGTTAATATGGCAGACCACGTTAGAAAGGACAGTCGTGGACCGTTGGATCAAGAGGACGTGTGGCAAAAGATCAGAGCTAGTCAAAGACTCCATTTCAGAGTTTCTCAAATCGCGACTTGGAGTGACGAGAATCTCCATCTAAGGATCAGCGAGATGCGAGATCACAAAAAGATCAGGACTGTCAGATCACCAAGAATGAGGACCGTTGATCTGAGCTCCATCTCGAAGTCTTGCCTATCATGACTTGGAGTGACGAGAATCTCCATCTAAGGATCAGTGAGATGCGAGATCATGAAAAGATCAGGACCATCAGATCACCAGGAATGAGGACCGTTGATCTGAGCTCCATCTCAGAGTCTCGCCTATCGTGAATTGGAGTGATGAGAATCTCCATCTAAGGATCAGTGAGATGCGAGATCACGAAAAGATCAGGACCATCAGATCACCAAGAATGAGGACCATTGATTTGAGCTCCATCTCAGAGTCTCACCTATCACGACTTGGAGTAATGAGAATCTTCATCTAAGGAACAATGAGATGCGAGATCACAAAAAGATCAGGACCATCAGATCACCAAGAACGTGGATCGTTGATATGAGCTCCATCTCGAAGCTTCTCCTATCGTGACTTGGAGTGACGAGAACCTCCATCTTAGGAACAATGATATGCAAAATCGTGATTTAATCACAGTCATCAAATCAAGGTGTGATCTAGACAGTTGATCCGACTCCATTTCAGAGTTTCGCGAATCGCGAATTGGAGAGGCAAGAAACATAACCACAAGAACACTGAAATCATGATATGATCTGAGCTATTGAATCAAGATTAGATTTGAACCGTCAAATCATAGTACAAGTGGCAAGCGATTAGAATTCCGCTGACTTGGAGTCAACGAAGCATGGTGTGGAAACTCGTGAAATATGAAGCGCCTTTTGGCATAGCCTATGGTCACTGCCGGTGGTCATGAGAAGGGAAGGAGTCGGTTTAGATAAGCTCCATTTTTGGGTTTCGGGGATTGCGACTTGGAGAGTCGAGATGCCTCATCTCCATATTCACGAAATGCAAAATCGTGAAAGTGATTTATGCATAAGCGCGTGGTCACAGCCATTGGGCACATCGATGGAAGATGGAGGAAGATGCTATAGGTTCTAAGCTTCACCACAGGGATCCCAAAATGCCGAAATTACAAAATGGTGAAATAGGCACAAGATTCTCTATGCTTAATCCAACAGTTTAGGTGAAGTTGAACAAGATCGAAGGGATACTTTTGCGCTTCTCAGTGTAACAACTAAAACAAATGATGATCTCTACTAGAGGGCTCGAAGAGGACTGATTGTGATCGCCAAAGAAGATGAAGAGTCTCAAGGCATCTTCCAGTGGATTGAGGATTATTGATATAAGTGATTGACAGATGGAAGGGGATTGAAGTCTGTAGCTGAAAATAGAAAGGATAAGCTTGTCTAAGACAGAGAAGATGAAGAGTCTTGACTGCCAGAGAGGCTGAGGAATCTCAGCATGACATCCAGTGATGTTGAACATGTGTGCAAACCACCAGAGAATCTGAAGGGTCACGATGATGATCAGATAGAGCACTTGAGTTGTGGAGGATATCGGCGTGGTGTGAGTTTGTAGAGATATTGCACCCATTGCATGCACAAGTAGCACAGAAGCTATAAGTACAAGATACAGAGAAGAGTTGTGGTTGTTGTTGGTGTTGGAGTTGCTGTGGATGTTGTTGTTGAAGGTGATTCATGCATGAAGAAGGATCAGAGTGCAGTAGCTAAAAAGAACAGAAGAAGAATTGTGCAGCAAATGGACATGGTGCATAGAGAATAAAAAGAAGAAGAATAGAATGGGTAGCAGATGCATGCTGGAAGACAGTGATGAAGTCTGAGTAGCAAAATATTGCAGAATAGTGATGAGACTGGTAAGCCATTATTGAACACTATATCACTGTAATAGGTTTCAGTATTTCATATTTCATAATTCAGGGTGGTTGGGAGGTTCTAGGGAGCACTGGTGTCCTCAGAGGTTAAAGTGGGTGCTTGAACACAGGGAGTTGGTGCTTCCTTCTAGTTCGTGCTAGAGAAACCAGGGAGTTGGTGCTTCCTTCTAGTTGGTGCTAGAGAAATCAGGGAGTTGGTGCTTCTTTCTAGTGGGTGCTAGAGAAAAACAGAGATTTGGTGCTCTCAGCGAGTTGCATCTTGCAAAACAGAGGTTGTAGCCTCACAATGAGTTGGTGCTCATATGTATGATAATGTAAAGAATGTAAATAATACTTATCATATAAAGAAGAAGAGGTTTTTACCCTGTATGGGTTTCCTTGGGAAATATCTGTCTCTGTGTTTCTCATATATGTGACTGATGTTG
>JASDQU010097219.1:20755-42399 GCA_032191745.1 Picea mariana | reverse complement strand
GATTTGCGAGAACAAAGCCATCGATACCATACAAATTGATTAGGTTCTAAATATAAAGAAGCAATTTGTACCTTTTGTGTATGTGGCACATTATGTATATCAAAGAATTTCTCCATCTGAAGTATCCATGTGATTGGGTCCTTGCCATCAAACTTCCTCATATCTATCTTAGGAAAGTGCTTGGTCTTCAACCCAAAGTTGGAGTTTCTCCATTCTTGATTAACCTTCCTTGTGTCCTCATCATGAATTTCATGGGATGCATTTTCACTTTCAGGTGTCTTCTCTGTTACGAAATTTTTCAATACTTCCATAATTTCCTCTTTTAAACCATCCATCTTTGCCTCCAACTTAGCTTCCATATCTTGTAGTTAATATTTTGTTACTATCTTCTTTTGTAAATCATTTATGTCCCTACACATTTCTTCACCTTCATCAAGAGTCCAAGTAGGATTGTCTGGAGGCTTATTTGGTGTAGAATTTCTCTTTTTGGGTGGCATGTTGGCCAAGTATCACTTTTGAACCTTGATTTTGAGGTGGTTATGCTAGACAATCTTTCTTCTATTGTATCTCCCAAGTTTCGGTCCTTCTGGGTATGAAACTTTCTTTTATGTAGTTATCTAATATTTCTTCTCTGCAATGCCACAGGTATGATCAAAATTGGATGTGCCAAGTGGAATTTACGGTAACTTCCCCACAACTTGCTGATTTTTGGCCTTTCCAGGAGATCTCACTTGTATAGCGCCCCCCACACAAAATAATTGATATAAAATTATGAAACATGTACCAGAAATACTACATACTGTCCACTATCCAATGAAACTGGTCCCACTCAATTTGGATACTCTAGGAAAAAGTTATGATTGTTTTACCTGGAACACCTTCTTGAGACTAGTCAATAGGACTAGTCAGATACCCTATCTTCCACAGGGTGTATCTACAAATTTAAGATGAAACAGAAGCTGAAATTTTTACCATAGATACCTTATAAATTTTTGTGAATAGCCTTCGGAGGTCAGGGTCTGAAAAATTACAGATAATTTTTTATAGCTAAAATTCCGCAATGACTCAGTTCAGGATGATTCTAGAACCCTATCTTGTACATAATGTATCTCCGCAAGTGTAAGGTCTCAGGAGCTGAAATTTTAACCCAACATACCTTGATCCATCTACTAAATATCCTCCAAGCCATTCCTTATGAAACTTTGTAGAAAAATAGTTATAGTGAAAATTCCAAGGTGTCTTAGATGTAGCAGCGAAACCCCAAGACCTTGAGCTCTGATACCATATGTTAAGAACCAAATATCAATATAGCATAGAAAAACCTCAGAAAAAGTATTCAACACCTTGAAAAAGAGATAATTTCAGATAATAAGCCTCTTCGAGGGGGCAACCTCTTTTTACCCCACTTAAATGTTCAAGCACAAGATGATTCCAAATGAAAATGTGTCCTTGGTATATATGGGAGACTAGGAGGTATAATTAAAACTAATGGAATAAAGCCGACATAAATAAAATAACATTACTAATGTAATATGCCCCAATTAAGGAGTAATGAGCCAATATTAGGGCTTAACAAGATATGAGAAAAGAGACAAATATATGCATTGTAATAAAGGGTAAGGTCACAAGCTGTGGATCTTAGTGTGATCTTGTTAGCCTCAAATGTAATGCGCACAACACTATAAACTTTATGAAGAATAATAAAAGAGCGAAGAAAGCCAGATGTTTGTGGACATAGCCCAGGGGGGGTGAACCACGATAAACTTTGTGTCTCTATGTGGAATGTTTGTCTTATTCCTTGCAATTGTTTATGATGAATGAAATAATCTGGTAGAAATAAAATGCAGTTCATAGTAGGGTGATAACATAACTACTGCAGAACAAATTTTAATGAATGTAACTGATCACAGAATGGTAGATATGGATATAATGTTGCATTAGAATAATAGATTTGATGTATGATGAGGTAGAAAGAATGTATATCATCCCCACAATAGCCCCCCTTCCATGATTGTAGACATTTGGATCCTACAATCACCCATAAGCCATCTTAGGTGAGACGACATTGTGCAATCTGTGCGTAGTGTTGCCTTCTGGTCTCTGTTGATGATTAAAATCGCAACGAGGATTTCGTCGACAAAGTATTGCTAAGCCTATTATTTAAACTATTCCAATGATATATAATACTAGTAGGTGGGACCCCCTTGTAGATTGGAGGATCAGAGATAGTCTTATTACACATTTTATGCTGCTGTTTCGGTGATACTTACAGGGTTCTACATGATTGATGATGAAATCTTGGTTTTATGGCAGATGGATAATGCACTTTATGTGATGATTTTGTTATTCTAAGCTCTAAATTCTATGTATGAAGTGGCATATATTTACTGTTGTTACATTTGATAGTGTTTCCATGATTTATTATCTGTTACACCTGCACAAAACACATGTTAGTAACAACAAGAAACAAGAGCAATGAAAAGAGACTTGGAATAAATCCAAGAAAAGGAAACTATGCTATGCTATGCTACACTATGTACAATTGAGATTTGAAGAAATTTATGTTAGTCCTAATTAGCAAGGTTAGTGGCTATACGATTTTATTGGGTTATGTGGGGCGCATGTGATAGATGTTATAGTATGGTTTTGGCAATGGTTAATATGGATCAGGTGGCACAATTGGCAAACAATGTGTGCAAGTTTTGATGCATGGATTAATGGTTGGATGGCTGTTGAGTACTACGTAATTGAATGAGATAGAAGATAGAAGCGACGTGCAGTAAATGCACGTCAATCCATACTTCTCCCACTGGTTGTCACCCTAGCATGGTTATTATTCATTTGGTTTTTGCTCTGGTTAAGCTCCGAGATCCAGGAGTGGAAGGAACTGCTCGACCAAGCTCGCATTTTTAAGGCCATTTGGTTACAGGTATGGTTTTTTTCGCCCATACATGAATTCACTTTGTGCATGAAATGAACGTTGGCTCGATAATGTGTTGGTATGTGTTTTCTTAAGGTTGGAAACTGTGTAAACGAATGGTGTTTTCTCTGGAATGTCTGTGTGTGTTATTCGTTGCAAATGGAAAATTGATGGTTGAAGTTGCGATTTCATTGGTTGTTTTGTGTGGTGGAAGCCGTGATGGCTCTCTGTTGTCTTTATGGGTTTTTTGTTGGAGGGTTTCATTCTGTTTGGCCTTGCTGGTCGTCTCCTCACAGTTATGGTAACCACACCCGGTTATATTTGGTGCTATGGGGTTGATGTGTATGATTTGAATCACCTTTTGATCATTGCATATCGTTTTCCACTTGGTCATGGGCTCATTTTACATTATTGGTATCCGCACWGTTGGTTATGGGTGGATATTATGCCATGAAGCTTGCTTTAGGTTTGTTGGTAGTACCTGGGCTCTGCATTTCTATCAACATTATTCGGCTATTGGGGAAAAACACGAGGGTTATGCCTCTACGTGTTATCRATGTTGGTTACTCGCCAATAAGAAACCTCTGCTCCTATGCATCATGGTCTACCCTACCTGGTGTCGAACTGTCACCCTATCTTACAAGCTAAAGGGGATAAGGCTTGTGGTTCCACCGTGCTTGTCTTGAAGGCTCTCACCTACTGTCGATATGATTGACCTCTGGTCTCCCTGTGTTTGGTTCCATCGAGCGAACCCTTGATTATTTTGTTCATTAGCTACAGAGCCCGATTTTTGTAAACTAAACCAGTCACACCTTGTCGGACAACTTGTTGACTGTGTTAAGTTGGTTGAGTAGTATTGACAATGGTTTTGATTGCTGGCTTGTTTTTGTTTGATCAGGTTCATTGGAGAGTTGTAATTGGAAATGATAATGGGCATACAGTCACCACCTCCTTTTATTGTGATAGTTGAATCGATAACTCAACATTGTTTTATTGGTTGATTGAGAGTGAGCATAAATGTACAGTCACATAGATGCCCCTTTGTGTTATGCTTTGGTATGTGGGTTCATACAATGTAGTATTAAAAAATAGTTGGTGTTTGCTGTGTGTTTAATTTGTCCCGATCGAGATTATTGCAAGTTGAAGAGTTGATAACTGTGGCTTAGCTGTCTACCGTGTATGATTTATGAAGACATCGTGCTTCGTTTTGTTTTAATTGCACCATCAGAGATGAGCACAGGGTTTTGGTAGTATGGTTTCATTACAAATTTAATTGTTAAAATTGTCAAAGGAATGGCATCGGGCATGCTTAAAAAGAGTCTGTCCAACTCTGGAAAGACTTGTGTCTATGTTTGATTTGAGAAATTAAATTATGGGCAATGGTTGATGCTTTTTTTATGCTGAACAGAGTTGAAACAATATGACTGCGTGTTCCTTTGGATGTTGTTTTAAATATAAAAGGGAAGGAAATGAAAATAAACATAATTCTTGTAAACAATATGGGTGAAAGTCACGACGATTCTGAGTATAATTATATTCCATGTTAATGGAAAGTTTTTGAGGAATTTGAATGTGGGACAACGAATGAATTTTAACACACAATAATTGTTTAATTGGCCACAATAATTGTTTTATTGGTGCTGGAATAGTTGTACTGAATACAAAACTGTTTTTATGGATTACTTAATTAGTTTTTTGAACAGGATTCGCCCTTTTCCCCTACCATTATTTCACTTTTCGCTCATTACAATTCCCCTCGCTTTCCCATATTCACTATCTACTCCCTGTTCCTAAAATTTAATTATAGTTAAGATAAGTTTTGTATTATGACAGTCAAAGGATCGCAGGGATGAATTACAGTGATATATTCTTTTGGTTTACGATACAGTTGATTGTTTGATGTCTGTGAGCAGTAATAATGCTATTTTCCTCCTCATTTTACATTTTTCTCTAAATACAACCCCTCGCATATCCCAGAACCCTTGTTCATCCCCTTCTCATTGAAAACTATTAAACGATTTGTATGGATTGGATTGCATGAGTCTGATATGTTGCTAAGACAAAGTTTATTTAATATTTAAAAGAGTTTCATGTATGGTTGTTAAATAAACTATTTGCTAATCAATTATGCATATAGGAATGAGATTTTTCAGCAGAGGTAGCCATGGTTGGGGTAAACGAGGTAGAGGAAATTGGAACATGGACCCTAGAAGGCCAAGATTCTCTATACACTTTGATGCAAACTCACAAGAGTTAGGCCAGTTGTTTGAAGCTGGATTTTTTAACTAGATTGAGCAAGAAGTGGTCCAACCTATGCCTGAAAGGCCTCCCTTCCAAGCCCCATAGGTCCCTGGTATCCGAGTTCCTCCTCATGTCTCACTGCAACCCAAAGTCCCCGAAAATGACGGATGGCAATATATTGTCCACTTGACAGTATCCCAACATCATGATTGGCCTAACTTGTATTTACTTGCTCCCCCACCTATTAATCAAATTGTCCAAGCTTCCCTTGTTCACTCACCAGTTCAGTCTTCCCATGCAAGCAAAAGGTTGAAAACCATGGCCCACCATGCTCCTGACAAAGGAAAAGCGACTGCTGCCCCTTCCTCACCCTCAAATGACTGATAAATCCGTGTCCTCTCGCATGCATTTGAGAGATGATTGCTCTCATGTGATCAATGAGATTAGGCCTAAAGGCTCCACACAACCCAAGGCAAATACAGAGAGGTCAAAAGGTGACAGCAACAACAAGGGAAATATTGCCTCCCAGAGTGGCAAATATGGATTTTAAGTTTTTTATTTATTAATTGTTGAGAACATTTAACTTCTGAAATTTTGGAAAACACACTATTTTTGGATATATGAGTAATATATTTTTGGAAATAATTTCAATTATCATTGATATAAATTGTCAAATATGGAGTGATAATGGGAGTCACAAGGAGGGATGTTTTGTTTGATTAACTATTTGTGTTATGATTGTTAAAGAACTAAAGGGAGTCACAAGGGGTCCCACCTACTAGTTATTATTTAAAACCCTTATTATGATTTTATTACTTTTCCCCCTTAACTAAAAAGTTGGTTGAGTTTTAGTTAACTTAACTAAAGAAGTAGTTCAACTACTTCAACCAATTCTAAATTGCTTAAAGACAAAAGGAAAAGGAGGAACAAGTGGAGAATAGAAGGAGAAGCATACTAAGGTTTTCTCTTTGAGTTTTGTTGAGATAATGTAGTGTTCATTCATTCCTTAATTCATTAGAAACCTAATTATTTTTTATGATAGCAGGGTCCTATTGTAGACAACAAGATTCAGGGCTGAATTACATCATTCAGACACTTGTTTTTCAGAGGTGTTGATCTATCTTTGATAGTCTGTGTAGACTTGTCTGTTTGTGAATTAGATTTCATGACTGACAAAGGCTATTGTGTAGAGTCGAGTGGGCAACAATCTGTGGCAAGATGATCCAACTTTTAAAGTTCAGTTTTTTACTTTCTGTCAGAAGTCCTTTTGTATGTTTCATCGGGGACATCTAAGTTTGACTTTGGTCCAAAACTTCCTCAGAAAATATTGTAAAGAGAACGATTCTTTGATGAATTGGAATGAAATAAACAATTTCTTTATGTCTCATCTGTCTTGATTATTTACTTGGTGTCTTTACTTGTATCTCTATAATTATTTCAAAATCTGTTATGTTCATAAAATTACATAAATAATGAATTTTTTAGCAAGCTTTTATTTATAAAAAAACTTGCCTAAGCACTTTAATCAATACTTGTGAATTAGGATACCAATTTTGATGGCTATAAACATAGGGTGATATTCCTATCTATTTTTTCTTTAGCCAAGCAAGATCTGAAAATGATTGAGTAAGATCATTTCATATCTTTTCCTCAACATTTATTTGGCGACCATACTGGGGAGATCTTCAATATCTCTCTGGTTAATTTTTATGCTTGATTAGCATTGAATATATCTATTTTTCTGATATTGATTCTTTGACTGTTTTATTTCTTAATGACTGTACCTGCTGCAAGGCAGCCCAATATTGAGCTCAGTCTTCAAGATCGGACCAGTATTGCTTTGAATTTGTTTAACACTATTTTAGACACTGCTAATACTCAGGCTGAGCTTAATCATTCATGGGCAGAAATTGAACAAGACATTAGTGCCCAAGAATGTTGGGAAGCTAGACGTAGACAACCTAGAAATCAATAGTAACCTTCTTGTTCCTTCAACCTTGGCCTTCTTTCATGTCCTTAGACACTCATGTTTCTAGGAGAATAAGAGGATTATCACCTGAAATTAATCCTATTGCTTAAATAGAAAGAAGGAACGTTGTGTTATTTACCCAACAAAGTGCTCTAAGGATAACTTTGTCTGATTCATCCAGTTCGTCTTTCTCTCCCTCACCTATCATCCACATGATGGAATCTAATGGTTTCTCTGGTGGTACTCGAAGTGCTTCCTCCTCTCAGTCTTCAACTTCGTCAGTGATTGGTAGCTTATATAGCCACCATATCCCTATCCAATCTACCACCAATCCCACCAAAGTCATAAAAAAGTATGGTCTTTTCCAATTTGAAGAAGACCCGACAACCACACCATGGAATGTTTCCTCTCCTCTTAACCTAGCACCTGCTACTTGTCCACTTACTAAATTCAAAGAGATTCTTCATAGGTTTTCGGGGAATAACACTATCACTACAAACGAACACCTGGTGGAATTTTCTAATGCTTGTCACAACATAGGAGCCATTGACAATGATACTTGCATGTGCTTATTTGTCAATTCCTTGGAAGGAAAGGTTGCGGCTGATTTCTTTGACCTTCCTCCTAAGATTCTCTCTACTTGGGAGGAGTTAGTCTACTGGTTCAAATCCACCTATGGGCAACCTAAAAACCCAGTTGAGCAGTTACAGGAGTACAATAACATCACCTATAAGGATGGTGAGACCATCAAGACCTTCAACTTGCGTTTCACTAAGTTATACAATCAAATCCCCTAACTCATTCGACCTCAGAACCAAGCCGCTTTCATGCATTATTATAATGCATTACCTTCTCCCTATCGTCATAGGCTTGAGGAAAAATCCATTGATAACCTTGGTTCCGCTCTGCATACTTGTTTAGAGTATGAATAACAACTTGAAAGAACAAGTCTTCCTCAGGGAGAATCAATTAAATAGACATACATGTCTGCCCTCTTATAACTATTACAAAATATGAATAATCATATGATAGCGTATGAGCGAAAGGGAAATGTCTCCCCTCTCACCGCTAGAGCTTCATCCTCTTCTGCACCCCCCCTTTAGAAATCTAATTGAAAATAATTTTCAACCTAAAGCCATCATGCCTCGAAGTTGGTGTAACTTTTGCGAGAAACACCACGAGGAAGCCACATGTGAGGTAAGGAAGAGATCCAGAGATAAGATATTTGGTAAAAGACCAGAAACTACCATCGTTTTTCTAGATTTTGCAGAGCCAGAAGATGTCATGATCATCAATACTAAGAACAAATATTATGCTCCCAAAGGCAAATATGATCCTCCCCGCAATTCTTCTAGCCCAAGCTCATCCTCACCAGCTGCCACTGTTCAAGTTCCTAAGGTTCCTGACAGTCAAGGAATTATTTTCCCTCTCCCCTCTTCTAGATACAATATTCTGAATCAGTTGGCCAACATCAAAGTAGATGCCACCCTTCTAGACATGGTTTCCATCCCTGAACAATAGAGGGATATGAAACAATTCATGGAAGGAAAAGATTCTATTGTAGCCAACCTCTCTGAAGAGGTAAATGAAGAGGATTCGTCTGTAAATAAAGTAGGTGTACATAAATTTAGATACCCTGTAAAAAATACCCCTTTTTATATTTCTGTAAATATTATGGATAAGATCGCCCATTGTTGCCTCATTGATGGCGGTTCGGGCCCAAGTGTGATGTTGAAGATTATTATGGAAGAGCTTGTCTTGTACAAACTAAAACGCCAGAAGCATGCTCTCTTATAATAGTCTACAACAAACGACCATAGGTGAGATTAAATATGTGACCTTAGTTTTGTGCGCACACCTTGAAATAAGGACAACCCTTAGTATTCAGGTAATTGATATGCCAGTAAGCAATTACTCAATCATCCTGGAAAGATATTGGCAAGCCTTGATGGGTGGATACCTCTCACTCGACGGGACACACTTATCCATTCCTTGGAACGGTAAAAACATTATAGTCCTTAGAGAAGGAAGGATCTCACCTTACATAGAAAGTGTCCCACAACCTAATGTGAACTATATTGAAGAGGACCTAGGGGTGTATTCCATATTTGCTAAGGAGGATAGCATTCCCTTGGAACAAATCGATTTAGATGATGCTATGTGGCACATGCACTTTGATGGTTCATGCTCTAGTGAAGGTAACAAAATTGGCATAATATTATACTCTCCTGTTGGGAAAATTCATAACTTTTTTTACAGGTTGGAGTTTGCTTGCACAAACAATGTCACTGAATTCAAAGCTCTATTATTAGGCATTGAAAATGCCTATAATATTGGTTGTGGTCACCTTTCAATTTTTGGAGATTCCGATCTTGTTGTGCACCTTGTACGTAAAATATACTCTCCTAGCAACAAGTTGATGAAACGATACACCCAAACTGTTTGGGAACTTATCTCGAACCTATTATCTTTAAACAATACTCATTTTAAGAGGGAATTGAACTCAATGGCTGATCGATTAGCTGTTTTTGYAGCCTCTCCTAATCGACAACTTCTGCCACATAGAACTGATTGTACTTTTCAATCTCTATATCATCCACATATCCCTGACAATATAGAATTTTGGTAGGTCTTCCCTAGCGATGAGAGAATCTATGCTTTCATTCAAAATGAACCTTATAAGCCCAAGCAAATTATATCCATAGAAGATAACAAGATTCCTAAGGGCTTGACTCCTCTAGAGAGTTCATTTTCATCGAGTGATGTAGGAAATAAAGAGAAACACAAAGAAGAGGAGTCGAAAAGGAAGGTGGGTGAAACCATCTCCTTGAACATTGGGACACCCAAGTCTCCAAAGAATGTTAAAATAGGTGCCCAATGTTTTGATGAAGAGAAAATGAAGTTTTCCAAGCTACTTGGTGAATTTCAAGATGTTTTTTCTTGATCTTATGAGGATCTTCGTGGTTTTGATCCTGCTGTTATACAACATGCCATTCCCATCAAGGAAGGCATAAAAATAGTTAGGCAAAAATAAAGACATATCAACCCTGCATTGGAAGCAACTATTCGAAAGGAGTTGGAAAAACTCTTGAAAGTTGGAATCATCTTTCTGGTCAAATATTCTGAATGGGTTTCCAATTTGGTTCCTGTTCAAAAAACAACCGGTCAGATCAAATTATGCGTTGATTTTAGCGCATTTAATCGGGCTATTATGAAAGATCACTTTCCTCTGCCTAACATGGAAATGATGTTGCAACAAGTTTCAAAGTCACAGATGATGCCCTTACTTGATGGTTTTTTGGTTACAAT
The DNA here is from genome assembly GCA_032191745.1 of Picea mariana. Lineage (NCBI taxonomy): Eukaryota > Viridiplantae > Streptophyta > Pinopsida > Pinales > Pinaceae > Picea > Picea mariana. The sequence continues at coordinate 31,960 of JASDQU010097219.1, read as the reverse complement.
CAAATCAAGATAAAAGGGGCAGATAAATTCAAAACCACCTTTATTACTCATTGGGGTAATTTGACTTATGAACGTATGCCTTCTGGCTTATCTGATGAAAGTACCACTTTTAAAATACCTATGCAAATAACTCTTGACAATTTGATCAGTAAGGTTATTCATGTCTATCTTGATGATCTAATTGTGTACTTTAAAGGGCTATCAATTGTCTCTAAGTTCCAAAATTTATGGCCCGCTCCTTTCAAGATTGCTTTTGTCCTGGGTACTAATTATTACATTCTAAAGGATTTACATGAGCGATTGTTTCCCTACAACACTAACGGTTCTCACTTAAAACACTACGTGGAACCAACTTGAAAAGTTTTAACACTGTTTGGATTTTCTGTATATTAGTAGTCTAGTTATGCTTTCATTTTTCCATTGTTTTTCATTTCTGCTTTTACAGTAGTTTGATTTATGCTTTTCTTTTTAATAGATTTCATGCTACTTTTGCAAATTCTATTATTTGATTTCTGTTGTTTTAAATTTTGTAGTCCTATTTTTGTCATGATTTTTATTAATTTTCATCTTTTAGTTGATTTTGGTCAAGAATAAGATGTTGGATCAGTTCTTCCACAGTGACACTCCTGCAAGGTATTATTATTCAATAACAATCAAGCTTACACAGCTGTTATGATGTTCCCCCTGAAATCATAATTGAATTTGTTATCTGCTTTCACTGCTGTCTTATAAAGAAATTGGTTATCTCCCGCTTCTGCTTTCCATTTATTCATCCGTTTGATAACTTAAAAGAGCAATTCCATACATTTTTTCCCTTAAAGTAAAGAACAAATTCTGGTTGAATGATTATGCATACAGGGATAAACTCCCCCATACTTAACATTTTTCATGAGTTATTCCCGAATTTCCGCTCATTTTTCCATTAAATCCGCTCACTTCCCCCTGTTGCATGGTCATTCTGGTTATATCTTCTTGATCCACTATTCTTGGTCTGCGAAACCATGTGTTCTGAGTTCTTAATCTATTGGAAACAAATTTCCCTGTGGAGTCACTAGTTTGTTGACAATTAAAATCACAACGAGGATTTTGCCCGCAAAGTATTGCTAAGCCTATTATTTAAACTATGCCAATGATATATAATACTAGTAGGTGGGATGCCCTTGTATATTGGAGGATCAAAGATAGTCTTATTACACATTTTATGCTGCAGTTTCGGTGATACTTACAGGGTTCTACATGATTGATGATGAAATCTTGGTTTTATGGCAGATGGATAATGCACTTTATGTGTTTTATGGCAGATGGATAATACATGTATGGTTTTTTTCGCCCATCCATGAATTCTCTCTGTGTATGAAATGAACGTTGGCTCGGTAATGTGTTGATCTGTGTTTTCTTCAGGTTGGCAACTATGTAAACAAATGGTGTTTTCTTTGGAATGACTGTGTGTTATTCGTTGCAAATGGAAAATTGATGGCTGAAGTCGTGATTTCATTGGTTGTTCTGTGTGGTAGAAGTCATGATGGCTCTTTGTTGTCTTTATGGGTTTTTTGTTGGAGGGTTTCATTTTGTTTGGCCTTGCTGGTCGTCTCCTCACAATTATGGTAACCACACCTGGTTATATTTGGTGCTATGTATGATTTGAATCACCTTTTTGTCACTGCATATCATTTTCCACCTGTTTGTGGGATCATTTTACGTTATTGGTATCCGCACAGTTGGTTATGGGTGTCTATTATTCCAGGAAGCTTGCTTTGGGTTGTTGTTAGCACCTGGGCTCTGTATTTCTATCAGCATTATTCAGCTATTGGGGAAAAACATGAGGGTTATGCCTCTGCGCATTATCGGTGTTGGTTACTGGCCAGTAAGAAACCTCTGATCCTCTGCATCATGGTCTACCCTACCTGGTTTCAAACTCTCACCCTATATTAAAAGATAAAGGTTATAAGGCTTGTGGTTCCATTGTGCTTGTCTCGAAGGCTCTCACCTACTATCGATATGATTGACCTCCGGTCTCTCTGTAATTGGTTCCACCGAGCGAACCCTTCATTATTTTTTTCATTAGCTACAAAGCCCAATTTTGGTAAACTAAACCAATCGCACCCTGTCGGGCAAGTTGTTGACTGTGTTAAGTTGGTTGAGTAGTATTGAAAATGGTTTTGATTGCTGGCTCGTCTCTGTTTGATTGGGTTGATTGGAGAGTTGTAATTGGAAATGATAATGGGCATACAGTCGCCACCTCCTTTTGTTGTGATAGTTGAATCGATAACTCAACATCGTTTTATTGGTTGATTGACAACGAGCATAAATGTACAGTCATAGAGATGCCCCTTTGCGTTATACGTTGGTCTGTGGGTTCCTACAACGTGGTATTAAAAAATAGTTGGTGTTTGCTGTGTGCTTAATTTGTCCTGATTGAGATTATTGCAAGTTGAAGAGTTGATAATTGTGGCTTAGTTGTCTACTGTGTATGATTTATGAAGATGTTGTGATTCGTTTTGTTTTAATTGCACCATTAGAGATGAGCACGAGGTTTTGGTAGTATGGTTTCTGTTATCACTGTAACAATTTTTTTTTTGGACTCCAAGTCTCGAGATTTAGCGGGAGGCTAAATCCGTATAGAGGAGCGATAAACTAGCAAACAGGGTCACATCTAGTGGATGAGGCTAAATCTAAGGGAGATGTGAAGTCGATGGGATCCGACAGTCGTGGAGCGTATCAGGCCGGGAACTAATGCGAACGTTAATACTTTGGAAGCGGGCCGATAAGAATACCATGGTTTTGTCTTGAGGGCACGTGGCGCCACCAGATGCATATCGGGGGAAAAGCGGGTGAGCACAAAACCGCTAAAACACACCCCGATGTCACATGTCAAAATATCATTGAATATGCCAAATCCAAGGGTCGCATGTGGAAAGGGAAAGTTGATAGTCGGTCAAATCACCTCGGGACACTTGTTTGGGTACTTTTCATCCGTGTGATGTTGGGTGAGCGCCACCAAAAAACTGATTCGAAGGCTCATCATTTGAAATCGATGGCCAAACGTGATAAGCCGTTATCCATGCAAGGACTTTCGTTAGAAACCCATGATTGGCACTTAATGACGAATGTCATTCAAAACATGGGTGACATTACTCTGGTTTGGGCGATTAATGTTTTATTTTAGAGCAGGGTAACCGCATATCTAATCATTCATCTAAGGGAGATAAGTTCATGCTTTCTGGAAAACCAGATAAAATGGATAAGACATACCAAGCGGCCTCCAACGAACCAGGATATTCAAATAATATGATGAATTTTTCAATGAAGAAGAAAGAAAAGCTTGCTACACGAATACTGGCAACAAAATTTCATACAAAGTCTGCGAATGAACCAGGGTTAGGTGAAGAAATCAGATTAAATCCTATCATGAAGGATTTGATCATAAATGGATACGTAGACAGATGTCCCATGCAAGCTGGCAAGGGTAAAAGGAGCAAGTGATGAAAGACAAAGGTTAAAGATGAAGTGGTTGAAAGCGTTGGAGAAAACCAACTTGCTTGGCTTGACACTTTAAAGGAAGAAATTGCTAATATGAAATATATTTCAAGCTAAATTAAGTATGTTTCAGAGAGTTTTTTAATGATACAGACAAGTGGCATTTAGGGTAAAAATCTCGAATATGTCAGTTTTCGATTATAATGTTCCCTAGAAAATAGGAGTTCAATTGTTGTACGTTACTCCTTCCGTGACCCATGTCTATTTTTGGAACTTTGGGAAAGATGATTCATTTTGAATTCTATATGTAATGTATCTATATATACTATTACAAAGATAAATGAATGGTTGGACTTACCGGAGAGGGGCCTGCTCTCGTAGCAGGAGGACTTTGTAATTTTCTGGAGCTGAATTGTATATATATGCAGAATCTTTTTGAATTCTCTATGAAAAGATTCTAACGGTGGTGATATGAGTTTTGTCTTCTCTCATAGTATGTGTTTCTTGTGTTCCTAAATTCCATTTGCACTTTCTTCTGTTTAAATTGGAAAATCAAAGGTCTAGAATTCATCTTGTAATGCTTTCGGCTCAAGCAATTTAAACTGTGTAATTTTCTTCCTAGCTAATTCAAAATTCATTTCAGAAATGCTTTGATGAAGTTATTTGTTTTCCCCTTTCTCTTACACCCTAATGAAATATAATTAATGGATCAGATTCATTGCCTCATTTAGCCTTTATTCTCTAGAGAGTTCTACTGGCCAGTCATTATTTTCATTCAATTTCAGAATTTTCACTCCATAGCCCTAAGTGTCCCTCCCCTTCCTTGCCAACAAATTTATAAACCCCCAAAACAAACTAAATCTAGCCACTGATTTCCAAAGGAATATCAAATAACACGAGAGAGCCCCCTCTGAGATGAGAAGGCTAGTGCCCAACTGTAAATATGGTTGAAACAATTACCTTTGTCATTTGTCTATCAACCGGATAAAATTTACCGAGTGCTAACATTCTGGCGCCGTTGCCGGGGATGAAATTGAAAAATGTTCCCTGGGAAAGAACGACATGGTTGAGTTTTAAGGTCTGAGAGCAGCAGTCACTTAGGCACATATTAGTTGTATTCCTGCTCTGGTGACTCCACACATCGAAAAATCTGTTTGAAGGTGATTCCACTGGTGGAAGAATCCAGGAATTTAAATTTTTCACTGGCGACTCCACTCTCAATGAAGAATCCAGCTTCCAAAACATCATTGGTGATTCCACTGTTCGAAGATGATACCCCTTGATAGAGGTATGAAAAGGCATCATGGAAGAAAACAAGTACTTAAAATTGGGTTTTTTCCAAGACATTATATTGTTTGTTGTAAATTACCTTTGGTCTTTTCCTGAACATGCTAAACACATGTTTCTTCACCTGTTGCATGCTAATGACAATCATGATAATCTTGAGATTGTATATCCTCCTCATAAAATTATACATATATCCCCTTAGTTCATCATTGATTTTGATCAAAATCTCCCATCCGAGCGATATGATAACCACAACCAAGTTGATAAGCCTCATGAAACCAAGGCTGATATTCCACATCCTGTACTTGATCCAACACCCTCCAAGACCCAACACAGATACAAACCCTTAAAATTACCCCACATCCTTCATGATTTTCCTCAAAATCACTATGAATACCTACCTGTGTTTGATGGAGAACTTGGTGCCATCAAAGCTGAAAAACACATCCAAGAGTTCGACCATTTTATATATTTGTTTGAGATTGACCATGATGATGTTTGTATGAGGGATTTCTCTCAATCCTTGAAAGGAGATACCAAATAATGGTTTAAACATTTGCAACAAGGGACCATTAGCTCATGGGAAGAAATGAAGAGTGTTTTTTCGAAGTTCTGGGGTAAGAATAAATCTCTAGACTTGCATCTTACAGAATTCTATGCCTTGAAAAGGCAAAGCCATGAGACCATTTTCACATTCAGTAGAAGGTTTTCCAGTATTTATTATGATATTCCCAAAGAAATTCAACCCACTGAAGCTGCTGCCATGCTCCAATATGCCACTACTCTTCACCCAGATTTGTCTTTCCTCCTAATGGAAAGAAGACCTAAGACCTTACAACAAATGTTCAACAATGCTCAAGATATTTAACACAATATCCTAGCATGTGAATAGATTCGAAGTGAAGGGTTGGGTGTTCCAGAGCATGAGGATAAATATGGACAAAGAAGATTTGACTGGAATCTTGAGCATAAAATTGATGATATCATAGGTCCTCTTGAAGTTTTGAATGTAAATGATTTTGCAAAGGATTATATCCCACTTATTGAAAGAGAAGGTACTTATGTAGTTTATGATCCACCCCATGACAAACATGGAGCTGATTGTTTCATATATTCATTTGAAGATAGTCAAGAAGAGGAGTTAGCAAATCAATTTATTGAGGAACAAGTTGATGTACCAAGTTTTTTCTTGTTAGACAATATTTTAGATGTCGCTAATTTGCCTATACACGATGAATATGATGATGATTATAATGATGACCTCCCAGAACAACCAACTGCATTTCCTCTATCAGAAAATGTTATTTTTCAGTAGTATAATGAGATAAATCAGCCTACATATCATAGTTACAGGGAAGAAAGTACTAAATCAGTTGAAGGGAATTCTTTACCTTTATGCTTTTCTTCATTTAAATTTTTGAAAGAAAATTCTATGATCATCATCGAAGTAATGGAATGTGTGTTGATGCCAAATCACACTGATTCACTGAAACAAATTGACAAGAAATTGCAGCAATCTTCTCATGTGTTTGATGAAACTGAAAATGAGTGTGTTCAACAATCCAAAAAAATTGAAAATTGTGCATATGACAACAGTGAAGAAAATGAAGAAGGTTTTGAATCAGGTGAAAGAACCTTGCCACTATGTTTTTCTTCTTTCAAAACGCTGAAGCAAAATGATTATAATGTTTCAAATCAGAAATCCTCCAGGCATGATGTTGAATATTCAGGATACAGTGGATTTACAAATGAAAACCATCTTCAATTATGTTTTTCTTCTTTAAATTGTTGAAAGCAAATCATGAGATAACAGAGGAAGCAAGAAGGTCTGACTGTAATAGCACTGCTTTACATGAACAAATTGAGGAAGATCAACAACCTTCACATACATTTAATAATCATGTGGCTGATTACATGGAAGGTTATTTCAGTTCAGATTTGCAGCCTGTGCTCAACTACCAGCTTGAATATGAAGGTGATCAAGAAATTGTTGTTAAAGGTCATTTTCCTTCTCCTGAACTTAATGTAGATATACAACAAGATTTCCAGCAAGACAAAGTGTTTCAAATCTGTCTTTCTTCCCCTATGAATGATGTGGTTGTTCAAATTCTAAGTGGCCTAGACAGAGATGAGGATTCTGAAACTGCATATAAGGAAACTTCAAGAAGTGAACAAACAAATGACATAGAGTTCCAGGAAAGCAACAAAACAACGTATGCCACTTTTCAATCATAAATACAGAAAGATAATAAAGATGTAGTTGCTTTATTTGATTTACTTGAAAATTATGGTTTTGAGAAAGAATCCATGAGAAATATGGAATGTGAAATAGTTCATGCTGTCAACTTTCCACATTTGCAAGAATATTATGAACAATAACTTATTCCCCTTCATTCTTCTATAAGCCAAGATGACATTCCTCAAGCAAATTTCTAGAAGGTTAATAAAACCAAACCAGAATTGTTTGATGAACAAGAGGATAGTCTTGATACACATAATCTGGTTTTCATATCTGAGGATGTTCAAGGATGTGTGAATGTTTTTGTTGATATGCATGGAAAAGTAGACAAACCCATTTCTTCTATTTCATTTGAAAATGTTCTCAGAACAAAATAAATAGAGCAAGAACAACAAACACTTATGAAAGAGGCATGTCTTTCTGTTTTTGTTCATCAAGAAGAAATGATTTTTCATGATTTTCATAACCCCGTGGCATGTTATATGGAAAATTCTAACAATCATAATTTAAGGCTTAGGATGGTTTGTAAGATCAGAGGTGAAGATAATGACAAATCAACATCAATATTAGATATGGATTGTTTCACACCAATGATATCTTTTCAACCAGTGCTGTCTTCTGATTCAGGAGGTTGTTACTCCCAGCAGTCTAAGAAGATTTTTCAGCCTCTTGATGGGAATAAATAGGGAAAATCGCATGAAATCCAGAATCCAGTGGAAGAAGTGAAACATGGTTTCGATCTTATGCATGTGTTGGAAGATCCATTTGCAATTTTGCTAGAAAAAATAAACAATCCCAATGTTTTTGAAATTCTAAGATTCAAATTCATATATAACTTCTCAAATGGGTTATCAGTGAACAGGCTTAGGACCAAGCATGTGCAAAGAAAAAAAATAGTGGGTAAGATGATGGCATGGCTACATTGACATTTTGATTTCACTTGACTGGCAGTACATTTGAGTAGTTAGGGTAGGTAGGTGAAAATAAGCTCGTGGATCGGGCATGTTTTAATTTAGGTCTCCAAATAAAGTATTTAGTCATATGATCAGCGGTGCATCTAGCCTCTAGGTAAGAGCGGTATGAAAACTTCGGTTTTCAACGGACATTGGTGACAGGTCAAGTACGACACACACATGTTGTGAGAGAGGCCCAATGGATAAGGAACAAGGTCTACTGTTCTTTGCTACCTCGCAGGGAGGATATCATCCCCAGTTGGAGCCCATGTTATCACTATAACAATTTGTTTTTTGGACTCCAAGTCTCGGGATTTAGAAGGAGGATAAATCAGTATAGAGGAGCGACAGACTAGCAGACAGGGTCACATCTAGTGGATGAGGCTAAATCTAGCAGAGATGTGAATTCGATGAGATCCAATGGTCGTGGAGCGTATCGGGCCGAGAACTAACACGAAGGTTAATCCTTCGGAAGTGGGCCAATAAGAATACCATGGTTTTGTCTCGAGGGCATGTGGCGCCACCAGATGCATATCGGGGGGAAAAGCGGGTGAGCATGAAACAGCTAAACCACACCCTGATGTCACATATCAAAATATCATTGAATATGCCAAATCCAACGGTCACATGTGGGAAGGGAAAGTTGACGGTCGGTCAAATCACCACAGGACACTTGTTTGGGTACTTTTCATCTGTGCGATGCCGAGTGAGCGCCGCTAAAAAAATGATTCGAAAGCTCATCATTTGAAATCGATGGCCAAATGTGATAATCTGTTATCCATGCAAGGAATTTCGTTAGAAACCCATGATTTTCACGCAATGACGACTGTCATTCAAAACATGGGTGACATTACTCTGCTTTGGGCGATTAACATTTTATTTCAGAATGGGGTAACCACAGATCGAATCTTTCAGCTAAGGGAGATAAGTTTGTGCTTCCTAGAAAACCAGAGAAAATGGATAAGACAGACCAAGTGGCCTCCAGTGAACCGGGATATTCAAATAATATGATGAATTTATCAATGAAGAAGAAATAAAATCTTTCCGCACGAATACTGGTAACAAAATTTCATGCAAAGTCTGCGAATGAACCATGGTCAGGTGAAGAAATCAGATTAAATCCTATCATGAAGGATTTGATCATCAATGGATATGCAGACGAATGTCCCATGCAAGCTAGTAAGGGTAAAAGGAGAAAGCGATGAAAGACAGAGGTTAAAGATGAAGTGGTTGAAAGCGTTGGAGAAAACTAGCCTGCTTGGCTTGACACTTTAAAGGAAGAAATTGCTAATCTGAAATAGATTTCAAGCTAAATTAAGTATGTTTCAGATAATTTTGTAATGATACAGACAAGTCAAATTTAGGGTAAAAATCTCGAATATGTCAGTTTTCGATTATAACGTTCCCTAGAAAATAGGAGTTCAATTGTTGTACGCTACTCCTTCCGTGACCCATGTCTATTTTTGGAACTTTGGGGAAGATGATTCGTTTTGAATTCAATATGTAATGTATCTATATATACTATTACAAAGATAAATGAATGGTTGGACTTACTGGAGAGAGGCCTTCCCTCGTAGCAGGAGGACTTTGTAATTTTCTGGCACTGAATTGAATATATATGCAGAAGCCTTTTGAATTCTCTATGAAAAGATTCTAACGACGACGATATGAGTTTGTCTTCTCTCATAGTATGTGTTTCTTGTGTTCCTAAATTCCATTTTCACTTTCTTCTGTTTAAATTGGAAAATCAAAGGCCCATAATTCATCTTGTAATGCTCTCGGCTCAAGCAATTTAAACTGTGTAATTTTATTCCTAGCTAATTCAGAATTCATTTCAGAAATGCTCTGATGCAGTTATTTGTTTTCCCCTTCCTCTTACACCCTACTGAAATATAATTAACGGCTCAGATTCATTTCCTCATTTAGCTTTTATCCTCTGGAGAGTTCTACTGGCCAATTATTATTTTCATTCAATTTCAGAATTTTGACTCCATAGCCCTAAGTGTCCCTCCCCTTCCTTGCCAACAACTTTATAAAACCCCCAAAACAAACTGAATCTAGCCATTGATTGCGAAAGGAATATCTAGTGACACGAGAGATCCCTCTCTGAGCTGAGAAGGCTAGTGCCCAGCTCTAAAGCTGGTTGAAATAGTTACTTCTGTCGTTTGTCTATCAGCCGGACAAAATTTATAGAGTTCTAACAGTTTCATTGCAAATTTAATTGTTAAAATTGTTAAAGGAATGGGATCGAGCATTTTTAAAAAGAGTCTGTCCAACTCTGGAAAGACCCGTGTCTATGTTTGATTTGAGAAATTAAATTATGGGCAATGCTTGATGTTTTTTTATGCTGAACAAAGTTGAAGCAATATGACTGTGTTCCTTTGGATGTTGTTTTAAATATAAAAGGGAAGGAAATGAAAATAAACAGAATTCGTGTAAACAATATGGGTGAAAGTCATGACGATTCTGAGTATAATTATATTCTATGTTAATGGAAATTTTTTAAGGAATTTGAATGTGGGACAACGAACAATTTTAACACACAATAATTGTTTAATTGGCCACAATAATTGTGTTAAGCCCTAATATTGGCTCATTACCACTTAATTGGGGCATATTAGATTAGTAATGTTATTTTATTTATGTCGGCTCTAGGCCATTAGTTGTAATTTAGATTAGTAATGTTATTTTATTTATGTCGGCTTTAGGCCATTAAACCTCCTAGTCTCCTATATATACCAAGGAGACATTTTCATTTTGAATCATCTTGGACTTGAACATTTAAGTGGGGTAAAAGGAGGTTGCCCCCTCGAAGAGGCTTATTATCTGAAATTATCTCTTTTTCAAGGCGTTGAGTACTTTTCCTGAGGTTTTTCTAAGCTATATTGATGTTTGGTTCTTAAAATATGGTATCAAAGCTCAAGGTCTTGGGGTTTCGCTGCTACATCTGAGACACCGTGGAATTTTCGCTATAACTTTTTTTCTACAACGTTTCAGGAGGAACGGTTTAAAGGGTTTTTATAAGACGGATCAAGGTATGTTGTGTTAAAAATTCAGCTCCTGAGGCCTTATACTTTCAGAGATAAAGCCGGTACAATATAGGGTTCTGGAATCATCCTGAAATGAGTCATTGTAGAATTTTTGCTATAAAAAATTTTCTGTAACGTTTCAGACCCTGAACTACGAAGAAAATTTACAGAAATTATTATTTTATCTGTGGAAAAAAAGTTCAGAATCTGGGTCATCTTA
>JASDQU010097219.1:3232-20655 GCA_032191745.1 Picea mariana | reverse complement strand
AATTGTTTAATTGGTGCTGGAATAGTTGTACTGAATACATAACTGTTTTTATGGATTACTTAATTAGTTTTTCGAACAATATTTGCTCTTTTCCCTTACCATTATTTCACTTTTTGCTCATTACAATTCCCCTCGCTTTCCCATATTCACTATCCAATCCCTGTTCCTAAAATTTAATTATAGTTAAGATAAGTTATGTATTATGATAGTCAAAGGATCCGAGGGATGAATTACAGTGATATATTCTTTTGGTTTACGATACAGTTGATTGTTTGATGTCTGTGAGCAGTAATCATGATGTTTCCCCCCTCATTTTAACATTTTTCGCTCAATACAACCCCTCGCATATCCCATAACCCTTGTTTACCCCCTGCTCATTGAAAACTATTAAACAATTTGTATGGATTGGATTGCATGAGTCTAGTATGTTGTTGAGCCAAATTTTATTTCATATTTAAAAGAGTTTTCATGTATGGTTGTTAAAGAAACTATTTGCTAATCAATTATGCATACAGGAATGAGATTTTTCAGCAGAGGTATCCATGGCCGGGGTAACCAAGATAGAGGAAATTGGAATAGAATTTCAATATTCTCTATAGACTTTGATGCATAATTGCAAGAGTTAGGCCAACTGTTTCAAGATGGATTTTTGAACTGGATTGGGAAAGGAGTGGTCCAACCTAGGCCTGAAAGGCCTCCCTTCCAAGCCCCACATGTCCCTAGTATCCCAGTGCCTCCTCATGTCTCACTGTAACCCAAAGTCCCTGAAAATGACAGATGGTAAGAGATTGTCCACCCGGAAGTCTCCCAACATCGTGGTTGGCCTAACTTGCCTTTACCTACTCCCCCACATATTAATAAAATTGTCCAAGCTGCCCCTGTTCACTCACCAATTCAGTCTTCCCATGCAAGCAAAATGTTGAAAACCAAGGGCCACCATGCTCCTGACAAAGGAAAAACCACTGTTGCCCCTTCCTTACCCTCAAATGATTTTGATAAATCCATGTCCTCCCGCATGCATTTGAGAGATGATTTCTCTCATGTGATCAGTGAGATTAGGCCTAAAGGCTCCACACAGCCTAAGACAAATACAAAGAGGTCAAAAGGTGACAACATCAATAAGGGAAATATTGCCTCACAGAGTGGCACATATGGATTTTAAGTTTTTTATTTATTAATTGTTGAGAATAGTTAACTTCTGAAATTTTGGACAACACACGATTTTTGGATATATGAGTAATATATTTTTGGAAATAATTTCAATTATCATTGATATAAATTGTCAAATATGGAGTGATGATGGGAGTCACAAGGATGGATGTTTTTTTTGATTAACTAGTTGTGTTATGATTGTTAAAGAACTAAAGGGAGTCACAAGGGGTCCCACCTACTAGTTGTTATTTATTTAAACCCTTGTTATGATTTTATTACTTTTCCCCCTTAACTAAAAAGTTGGTTGAGTTTTAGTTAACTTAACTAAAGAATTAGTTCAATTACTTCAACCAATTCTAAATTTCTTAAAGGCAAAAGGAAAAGGAGGAACAAGCGGAGAATAGAAGGAGAAGCATACTAAGGTTTTCTCTTTGAGTTTTGTTGAGATAATTCAGTTTTCATTCATTCCTTAATTCATTAGAAGCCTAATTCGTTTTTATGATAACAGGGTCCTATTGTAGACAACAAGATTTAGGGCTGAATTACATCATTTAGACACTTGTTTTTCAGAGGTGTTGATCTATCTTTGATAGTCTGTGTAGACTTGTCTGTTTGTGAATTAGATTTCATGACTGACAAAGGCTATTGTGCATAGTCGAGTGGGTAGCAATCTATGGTAAGCTGATCCATCTTTTAAAGTTCAGTTTTTTACTTTCTGTCAGAAGTCCTTTTGTATGTTTCATCGGGGACATCTAATTTTGACTTTGGTCCAAAACTTCCTCAGGAAATTTTGTAAAGAGAACGATTCTTTGATGAATTGGAATGAAATAAACGATTGATTTATATCTCATATGTCTTGATTATTGAATTGGTGTCTTTACTTCTATCTCTATAATTATTTTAGCATCTGTTATGTTCAGAAAATTACATAAATAATGAATTTTTCAGCAAGATTTTATTTATAAAAAAACCAACCTAAGCACTTGTAATAAATAATTGTGAATTAGGATACCAATTTTGATGGCTATAAACATAGGGTGATATTCCCGTCTATTTTTTCTTTAGCCAAGAAATATCTGAAAATGCTTGAGTAAGATCATTTCATATCTTTTCCTCAACAGTCTCTAGAAGGGCCGATGGTTTATAGGGTTTTGTTGGAAACCTAAATTAAAACCCGGGTCAACCCAAACAACCAATATACGGGGTACCAAGCACCCCAAACAAAGTTTTCATACAAAATTTGTGTGCTTGGGAAGTTGATGTATCAACTACCCCCATTGGGGCCCACAAACCTTTTTTCATTTCATATTCCGGGGTTAAGGTTTTGGATGTTTAGGATTTTATCATTTATGCTTTATGTTAAAAAGACCTTTGGATCCTCATTGTATTCAACTTCTTATGAATAAGTGTAGCCGACAAATCTCCCTTAAGAGATAAGCTAGCACCATTCTAGCTAGCTTGTGTACTTTGCATTTTAAACTCTTTTGGATTCCAGATAGTCATTAATAGAATTTGAGTTTTATTGTATTACTACATTCCTTGTAATATCTCTATGTATTTCCTTGTTATATCTCTATTATATATTTTCCTTCATTTCGTTCTCAAAATAATTTGGATCAACAGTCCATTCAAGTTGACGAACAAACAACAAACAACAAACAACAACCCACAACTTCTCATTTTGTGACATATGGCTATTATGGGACGAATCCATCAACCATAGGTTTTGTGAAGAGTTGGGAGGATCAGTTGGAGATAGCTTGCACACACTTAACTAACAAAACAAATAGAATGAAGTAGTGGGAAGATTGTAGCAGGCATGCCAAAAAAATCAAGGTAGGAGAGTTGGTCTTACTCAAGTTGAGTAGATATCAGTTTCCACCACCTAAAGGGATGTCTCCATCTCTTGTGAAGAGGTATGAGGGACTGGTCAAAGTTCTTAAGAATATTTGAAACATCCCCTACATATTATAGTTGCCATTCCACATGTGACATATTCACCTTGTCTTCCATGTTAGCCAATTGAATTCATGCCAGAGAGACCCAGATGACCCGAGTCGAGTTGAGCCATCAAAGCATCGACCATGGTTGCAGATAAGCCAGAGTTGGATGTAGAGAATATTTTGGTGCATGCATCTTTGGATGGGGAAGGGGTCGAGTGCATGAGTACTTTATCTACTGGAAGGAAAAACCCGATGAAGAGAAAAATTGGGAGAGATATCAGTCCTTATGGAAATATGAGGACATGATTTGAGAGTTTGATAAAGGTCATTATAGATCGTAAGTGGTATGGAAGTTGTCTAGACGACAACAAGTTTAGTGGGGAGGATGTCATGCCTTTCAGGACACCCATCGAGCATGCATGATCCTTGGGAAGATTCGATGATGGAACATTTGAAGAACACAAGGGGGAAGCGAATGGTTGGGAAAGAACTTGTATTATGGGCATGGGTAGGAGCACCTTGGGGCACAATGGTGACATGAGAGTCCAAGGGGGAATACACATTTCTTCTCTTGTGATGGAAAACAGAGACTTGGATTGCATTTGGGAAAGGTCGGGGCAACTTGGGATAATTCCCAAGTAGTGGAACGTCTACCCTTGGCAGCATGGGTGCACCAGAGAGGTTGGACGACCCCATCGAAACACCTGCAAAGATTCATGACAATCGACACGAGGAAGAGAATGAGGCAAGGGACACACACCCAAGGATGGGGTGTGCTGGTCCAAGGGATGCGATGGTTGATGGGAAAACAAGCTCGTTTGGGTGCAGTAGGTCCAGGGAGGGGTGCGACAGTCGATTGAGTGTGACAATTCATGAAGGGGTGTGACACACCCAAAAGACATGACGTTTCACACAAGTGACGTTGGAGTCCCTATAAGAGCAAGGGAACACAAACAAAGGAGGACATGAAGAAAAAAGTGAAGGCAAGAGACATGGAGCTCTGAGCCTGGGTATAGAAGTAGGGCGTACCTCAGGTTGAGGAAAGGAGGAACGCCAAGGGAAAGTCTTGTCATGACATAACCACAAGTATGGATAGTTCTGATGTATAAGGTAGAGTTGTGAGACTACCCATCTATGTAACTGGGAAAGTAGTTCCCTCTTTTTAAAGCTTTGTTTCTATTTCTCAATATAATAAATGAAGTCGGGTATTAGGCATCGTTCGTGCCGCCTGCACTCTATCTGTCTCTTGTGTTTCAATTTTTTTCTGTTGTATTCCAAATTGATTAAGTGTTAAATAATGTTAACAAATGTCTATGTAATATACCTAGGGTAAATCCCAATTGTAAATATAAATGTAACTATAATTTACATATAAGCTGGTGAGATGAAGGAATAAGATCTTTGGTTTGGTTCTGCGCGCATTGAGTCAGTGCATGTGAATCTCGTGCCAAAAGAGTGCGCACATTTTTACAATGAAAATAGTGCGCAATTTAATGTATTTAATGTGCACATGTGTAAGTGCACGGGGACGGTGCACTAAAAGAAGAGAAGTTTAATGTATTTAGTGTGCATCTGTGTAAGTGCATGAGGATGACACACTAAAAGAGGCATATCTTAATGTATTCAACGCACACCGGTGTAAGTGCGCAATGATGGTGCACTAAAAAGAAGAATGCACACATTCCAAGATTCAATGCACACCAACTTAGTGTGCGATTTTGGAGACCAAAGATCCTTTTGTATATATGCTATGTTGCAACGTGCACCTATGAAAGTGCACGAGGGTGGCACACTGAAAGAAGAGTGTTCGCATCCCAACAGTTCCGTGCACAATGGTCTAATGTGCGATCTTGGTGTTTTTGAGGATGGTGAGCCTAGATTCAAAAAGAAAGCACTTCTATACTGAGAATGTAAATGTAATCACATGCAAATATAATGAAAACACATCACTGTGACATACCAACCACGTAAAAATGTATGGGGGGATAAAACTCCACTAGTTGAGGTTAAGGGGATAAGTTAAGTGGGCTTAAACCCAAAAAGGAATATTATATTGATATTCTTTAAAGTATAAAATATGGATATTATTTTATTCTAAGTCTGAAGGAGGGGGACATGTGGAATGAAGACAATTCTAAACATGACAAGTGTCAAGTTTGGTACATGCATTCATATAGTTTGGACTTAATACATTTTTGCTATCATTCAATCATCATGACCCGACTGTTACGATCATTGGACCATGCTATTACTATCATAGATACCTGTATCTTGATTATCTGGGAGAGATGGACTGAAGAGGTGGGTTGTTAGGCCTGTATGATATTGCATTCTCTCCAGGTGAGAGAATTCCAGGGAATTATTTTCCCCAGGTGCCAAACTATAGTGACAGGGCTTTGAGACTTCCTGTCTGACCTGTTGCTGAAGCCCTGGAAGGGAAGTGGGCAGGCGAAGGACTGTTGAGAAGAGAATGGACACACTTCCTAGGGTGGGAAATACATGTGGGGAATGCGAGACTGTATGTTTTCAGTATGAATTGACATCGGTGACAAAGTTTCTTGTGATTGAGTCACCTGTGACTGAGTTACATGCCAATGAGTTTCATGTTGAGTGAGATACTTTAGCCTGGTTAGGAAACCTTACCCAAGTGGAGATTAGCCCTAGCTAGGGGGTGACCCTATGCTGAGAGTTATGAACAGGGCGGTCTAAGGCTGGGTGGAACATGGAAGGTCTACTTGCAGTTGGTGTCCTTTAATCAAAGATAAGTGTCAATTGTGTGTTACATCATGTGTTTCAGTAATAATTATGCATTTTCTTTCGTGGGTTTATTCTGTTTATGATGCATATATATATATATATATATATATATATATATATATATATATATTTATGTTATGATTATGTATATATCCATGCATTTAGAGTATTTATATGTTTTAATTATTATCCAAGCAATTTTGTTGAGTTGTTGGTAATGGAGACACTACAATATGGTATCAAAGTTCAAGAAAGTTTTAAGTGGCATAGCCCAGTTGGTAGCTCGATATGTTACAATATGGTATTAGAGGCCAATTTTCAACACTGAGCCTGGATGGGCCAAGTTAGCATAATGCCAAAGCGGATTCTCATAGAGAATTGAATTCGGGAGTGACCAAATTTCAAGTTACAGTGCGTCCATGACGAAAATTCGAAGCAATTGAGTGGAATTGGGTAAAAGCTCCAATTTATATTGTTAAATTCATGGAGAATTTGCGGAAATTTAGTTAAGTGATGAGATATCCTTAATTTTAATCTCTATTTAAAGAAATTCAGAAAGGAATTTTTTGAATTTGAGGTTATAGGTAAGCCATGATAGATTGAGCACAATTGTTTGAATAAAATTCTCAATTTGTGAATGAATTGGAAAACTTGCACCCAAAATATCAACCAATAGTGCACACAAAAATTTGGTGTTGCAGAGAATTGAATTTGGATATATTGGAGTGAAATTGAACAAATGTCATGGTTTCAGAACGTCCATGGTGGAATTTGGGTGAAAATTGGGCAAAAGCCCCAATTTCTGCATCAAAATTTATGCACAAAATCAGTTAAGCATCGAAAATATGGTGCGTGCTAAGTAGTAGTGATGTGTAGAAAAAAAAAAGATGTGCAGGAGTGCACATTAAAATTGGGTACTGCACTGTGCAGAACCGATGATGTGGAAAAATAATGTTGCACAGGTGTGCGCACTAAACATTTGGTGTTGCGTAGAAAATAATGGTACACATGGTATGTACATTAAGTTTTGGCACCGCGCTAGGTATAATTGATGGTGTGTGCATAATATAGATGCACAAAAAAGTGCGCTAAAGTTTTGAATCACAGGGTGCAAAGCTTGTGGAACACGATTAATAATGTGATGTGCAAGGTGTGCGCTTGGAGTGTTGGAAGAGAACAGTTTGAATGTGTTGGTGCGCACACAACATTGGGATGTAGTGCATGAATGTTGAATATTCATGCCGCACGAAGGTATAATTATTGGTGTGCAGGGAGTATTGGCACACCGTATGAACACAATAAACCCTGGCATTGTGTGGTGTAGTGCTTGCAGTGCATGCAGAGTATTGGTGTGATGCACAAAAGTTGTGCTCAACATATATTGGCGCGTGAAACAATATTAGTGTGCAGGGGGTATTGGCACACAGAGTGAGCACATTAAACCTTGGTGTTGTGTGTTGTAGTGCTTGTAGTGCGCGTAATGTAACAACCCTAATTAATTAATTAATTAATTATCATGATTAAATATTTGTTTAATGAATATTAGTTTAATTAATTAATTAATTAATTATCATGATTAAACAATTGTTTAATTAATATTAGTGTAATGAATTATTAATTTTTATTGTGAAGACTTCGTTAATAATACAATTGTATCGGTAGATGGACACATTTATGGAAGGGGGGATAAGGTGGTTGAGGTTTAATGGGGTGAGAAGGCGATGGATAATGGAAGGGAAGGGAGATAAGGCAAGGAAAAAGCACTCGGGAGAGGGAGTTTTTTTTTTTGGTAGGAGTAATATTTTCATATTAGAGGAGGTAGTTTGGGAACTGAGTTTTTTTTTGGGGGGGGGTTCTGTATTAGTTTTGGGCTGCATCTGGATTACTGGTTTTACTTGAGGAGATTTCTTGAGTACTTTCACAAGGGGCACTTGTTGCTAGGAATTTTGGGCTCGGGGGCCAGGAAACAGTAAGGAATCCTGGGGCTAGGGAGCCAGATAGGCTGTTCCTAGCTAGCTGGGAGGTTAGTCAGTTTTGGGTAGAGCTTAAGCTTGGGCAGAGTTTCAGAACAACATCAGTTTGATGTATTTATCATCATTATTGTTATGTTTTTTTTTTATTATTATTATTTATGCTGAATATGTTATTCATCATCACGCTGCTAATTTTTAAATTATGCTGAACAATGAGTTGATATTATGCTGAACAATGAGTTGATATTATGCTGAATATAGAACATAATAGAAATTGTTATAGCATTTTTATGTTTTAAACTTATGTTTTATAAGGCTCTGTCTGGGCAGGATTTACACATGGTATCAGAGCATGTTTAAAAACTTGGACTAGGACCTACCCACCTACCCACATGTAAGAAATAAAGTTTAGGAATGTTGTTCCAACAATAACCCAAAAAACCTTAGAAATTGTTGTAAGTTTGAAGGAGGTTTGTTTACCTTCAAACCTGTAAGAAGCCTCACCTGTAAAAGCTTCAAACTTGTAAGAAGCCTCACCTGCAAAAGCTTCAAACCTGTAAGAAGCCTCACTTGTATAGAGTGATATTTTTTTTATAATGAACAACAAAATAAAAGAATAGAGTAAAAAAAAAAGAAAAAAAACAATGAAATATAAAGGAAATGGAGAAGGAATAAGTAATAAAAAATGAAATGAGAAACAATATGGTAAATAGAGTAATAAAATTACCAAATATATTCCTGTCGAGCTTCGTAGTAGAAAATTGGAACAATTGTTAACATCAAGCAGAACGCACAAGCGCCAAACCAAGCTCGATACCATTCTAGATCTCATCCCGATCTTAACACTTTAGCATTTCTTTGGAAAATCTATGTAATATGGACACTTGGATTATGCAATCTGGAAAACACAAATTTTTATGTTAATTGGAATAGATTATTCAGTCTGGAAAATCTTTTCTCATAATTGAGACTATGCGAATGCAATCTCAAATGCACTAAGACTACCTTTTATAACATTCAGATTATGCAATCTGAACACTAAGAACGAGTCTAAAATCTAGATTATGCAGTTTCCAACATGAAGATTAATTTGGAAAATCTACCAAAATCTTGAATCCTTGATCTCAACACTTTTCAAAAGATTAAAAAAAAAAAATGTTAAAAGCATCTACAACACAGAGTATACAATCTATTTTGAATCCTTTTGGCATTTGGATTCTGTAGTTTGACATTTGGACTATGCAATCTCGGAAAAGCCTTGAAAATCTTGAAGACCTTCCAACACGGAGTATGCAATCTAAATATAAACACCAAATATTTCTCTGCAAAATCATTAAAGAAATATGGAAAATTTGGGTCGTTGAACTTTCTTCTTTTATGGCGGGGTACCTCTGTGCGATTCGAACCTTGGTCAACACACAAAGCCTGAGAAAAACCAAGCCCCTGTACGTGCTTTCCTTCTACATAACTAGGAGCCAAATCCTCTACACAACTTCCTTTCTTCAGTAGCTCGACAACCTCTCTTTTATCCAGTTGATTTCCTTGAGGACGGCTTACACGCTTTGGTGCCAAACCCAAAATCTCACGCATGGCTTGCTCTTCCTCTTCTTTGACCCTCTTAATATCCTCTTTCTTTGCCTCTTCATTGAAGTCTTGTGCCTTTTTATCCCTTGCATACCAATGAAGATTATTTCCTTTCTTCCATCTCCCAAAACCAAGTGCCATGCGTCAAGCCACCAAGGAAGGAGCCCGTGAGGGCGTAGTTGCACAGCCGATCGCCCACAGGAGGGAGACGAATCACACAAAGTCAATCCAAGACCAAGTGCCATGTGCCTAGCCTACCATTTCATGCCTAGTGTGTTTAAAACCCAAGCCCACACAGCCAAAGGACCGCGCGTCTGTCACTCGCTTGTTCAATGGAAGCCATTCAAACAAAACCAAACAACATAGAAATGCCCAAAACCCAAAACATGATTGATAAAGCGACCCAAAATTGCAGAGGCATCATCCAAAGGTAATGAAGCTGCAACATCATATCTGAAAGCTGTTGAGAATCCAAAACCATGTAATCTAAGCACCTAACAACAACAGAATGCACCAAAGTAAAAAACAAGCATTGAGGCCTCAGTTCACAAGCAAAGCACACAAGTGCCAAGCCACAAAACAACAAGTTAGAGGCCCATCGCACAAGTGACCAACGCAAAACCAAGCCACATGGAGGTGGAGCTCACAGGGGCATAATACTCTCTACATGTCGAGACCAAGCACGCAAAGAGCTCAGTCAATGGAGGAGGATCCTACAATGGGTGCTTCATTGCATTATACAGACCCAATCTCCAAATCCACAATGTTGAACACCAAGCAAACCTGCACCAAACACAACACACAACATCACAAGTTAAGCCAAGACTAAGCTCTCAGCGCCAAATCCATCAAGGGAGGCATCGCAAGCCATTACCGTAACCCCGCCGCAGTTGCAAAGTGAGAGAGGCCCGACCGCATTTGTAGAGTGGGGGAATGCGTGTAGGGTTTGGGGATGGAGAGCCCAGAAGAATGTGTGTAGGGTTTGGGGATGGAGAGCCCGGGAGAATGCGTGTAGGGTTTTGGGGGATGAGAACGGGGGAGAGGGGCACGTGGGCCTCATGCGAGGACCCACTGCCCAACGTTAAATTTTTTATAGGTTTAAGTTTTAATAGTTTAAATTTTAATTAATAGTTTATGTTTTAATTAATAGTTTAAATTTTAAATGTTTTAAATTTTTGGTATCACGTGTTTTATGTTTATGTTTAAATCATATCTAAATTTATGTTTAAATTATATTTAAATTTATGTTTTAATTAATAGTTTAAATTTTAATATTTTAAATTTTAACTTTTTTAAATTTAAAACTACTTAAAGTGATTAATTAATTAGTGACTAATAAATTAGAATGATTAATTAATTAAGTGAGCAATTAATGTTAATGATAAATTATGTTAAAAATCACATAAATTAATTTTAAATGAAAAGTTTAAGGACTTAAACCATGACACGGGGGAGGGGGCTTCATGCGCGCTAAGAAGGTAAGATAGGGAAATTGGTGAGTGTGGTACAGTGCTAGCGTAGCTACCAGGCGAGAGAGTCAGTGGTTTTCTTAGGCGAAGACATCGAGCTTAGAGGCTTTCGACCTTGACCTAGCCACTTACCCTAAAGAGAGTAACGTCTGTTTACAGACAAGTAAAAAAAACTTACGCCTAACCCCATGTTTTCAAGTTTAAGTTGCGCGAATGTGAATTGCCTTAGACTCTTCCCTGACAAACATTTGGTTTGATGTAGATTCAATTATACAGGATGGTTAGGACTCAAGAAAATCAAGGCAGAGGGGCATCGTCGCAAGGACTGCCAACACCGCCACCACCATCGCCCAAACTAGCTCTCATTCTGTGCTCTTTGGAGGCCATTAATGAGACTTTAAAGGGGCATCAGCCAGCAGGGATCGAAGTGGATCCCCCACCATCTGAAGAGGGTAACCCTAAAGCATTGAGGGATTAAGGGGGAGGGCCTCCACCCGAGGACATCACTAGAGAACTGCAGATAATCAAACTTCCAGAGTTTGCCAGGGGTCGTGCCAGTGAATGTGCAGAGGCATGGCTGGAAAGAATGACACTATGTTTCGCCTCAAGAGACTATGCTTCCACATCAAAGGCGAAAATAGAAATCTTTCAGTTAAGGGACAATGCATTGAACTAGTGGGGCAACCTAGAGAGGAAGTTGCACCTTACCCCAGACACCGTCTCTTGGGAACTTTTTGAGGAAAGGTTTCAAAGTAAATATCTACCAACTTACTATGAGGAACAACAGGTGGGATCATTTCATGCTCTAGTACAGGGAAAAAGGACCATGGAAGAGTATGAGATCAGGTTCATGGAATTGGTAAAATATGTTTCGTACATGAATAATGATCAACGACAGACATAACACTTTGTCTATGAGTTAAACCCTAAGATAAGGGCCATGGTACATATGTGGAAACCGTCTTCAGTAGCAGAAGCAATTGAAAATGCACATTATGCGGAGGAGCACATGAACTTAAATGGAGGTATGAGATCGACCTTTCCACATCATCTTGGATTTGTGGGGAAGGCCCCTAGGACATTCTCCAGGGGAGGGATCTCTAGGACACCTCCTTATGGTAATAAAGTCGCACCAAGGACAGTTGCCACATGTATTTCAATGGAAGTGAGTGCAACATCCCGTTCATCACCAATGACGCAGGCAGGTCCACGACCATCTCAGGGAGCAGCTGATAGGGGTAGGGGTTCCAAGGAAAGGAACTCATTTCAGAGACCGTCACAGAGCAGTGCGCAGGTTCAATCTTGTGTTACATGTTGGGGATGTGGAGGACCCCATTATCAACATGACTGCCCAGAGTTGCAAGAAAGATTTGTGCATAGAGAAGGAAAGGACCCGATGAGAAGAGCAAGTGGCAGCCACTAGATTTATGCATCAGTTAATAATCGCTAGGAAGAACATCAATCCGCGGTGGTGGAGTTTCCAAGTACGCTAAATCATATCAATGTTAATTTTTTTTTTTTGATTCTAGAGCTACAGATAGTTTCATTTCACCATCTGCATTAGAAAAGAGTGGGTTGGCAACCTACGAGCATGATGAATTTAAACAAGTTGAGATGGCTTCGGGGGAAAAACAAGTGGTAGGACCTAGCATTGATAATTGTCTAGTAGACCTGAGAGTGTGTACTACTAGGTTGAAGGTATACGTCATTGCCCTCGGGATGTATGACCTAATCATTGGAATGGATTGGTTAGAATCCCATCAAGATATGGTATATTGTTTCGCAAAAAGGGTGCTTTGTGTTGACGATGAAGGAAGGCTAGTAGAGATCCAAAGTGTATGGAGAAAGGTGTCTCTACGCTTTATCTCAACTATGAAGGTTAAGTGGTGCATGAGGCAAGGGTGTCGACTATATGTAGTGGAAGCAGTGAATGAAAGGAAAGGACCCTCCTTGGATTAGTACCCAGTATTGTCAGAGTTTAAGGATGTTTTTCCGAACGAGTTCAGGGTTACCTCCTGAGATGGAGCTTGATTTTACTATTGAGTTAAAACCCAGTGCAGAACCAATTTCCAAGACTCCGTATAGGATGATAGCGCCATAACTTTGTGAGTTGCAGATGCAGTTGAAAGAGCTACTTGACTTAGGGCTAAAAAGGCCCAATGTCTCACCTTGGGGTGCACCAGTAATATTTGTGAAGAAGAATGATGGTTCCTTACGACTATGTATAGATTACAGGGACTTGAACCATGCTACAGTGAAAAATAGGTACCCTATACCACAAATAGATGATCTATTTGATCAAATGAAAGGAGCAGTGGTATTCTCAAAAATTGATTTGCGATCAGGGTATCACCAATTAAGGATTAAGGAGGGCGATATTCCTAAAACTGCCTTTCGAACTTGGTTTGGGCATTATGAGTTCGTTGTAGTAACTTTCAGATTGACCAATGCGCCAACAGTATTTATGATCCTCATGAACGGTGTATTCCGGAAGTACTTAGACCATTTTGTACAAGTCTTTCTAGATGACATCCTCATCTATTCCAAGAATGAAAGAGAGCATAAGGAACACTTGCGAGTGGTGTTGTCCTGACTTAGAGAGAACAAATTGTATGGGAAGTCGTCGAAGTGTTCCTTCTTCCAGAAAGAAATTCACTATTTAGGTCATATCATTTCCGGCGAAGGAATCTCTGTGGACCCAGAAAAGGTAAAGGCCATTATGGAATGGCCAGTGCCGAAAAATGCTCATGAGGTAAGAAAAATGGCCATTATTGGAGATTTTTGGAAGGGTTCTCTAAAATAGCGAAACCCATCACCACTTTGCAGTGTAAGGGGGTCAGGTATGAATGGATAGAAGAATGTGATAGTGAATTCATCGAGCTTAAGAGGCTACTAACTAGTGTGCCAATTCTACGAGTGCCGGATATGGAAAAGGACTTCACAGTATGCATGGATGCCTCGAAGCAAGGGTTGGGGGCCGTGCTAATGCAGGATGGAGGAGTGATAGATTATGCGTCAAGGAAGTTGAAGAAAAATGAGGAGCTTTACGCTACTCATGATTTAGAGTTGGCAGCTTTAATGCTAGCTCTGAAACTTTGGAGGCACTATCTAGTGGGGCGAAACTTTGAGCTCAAAACGGACCATGAAAGTTTAAAACATCTCTTCAATCAAAGGGATACTTATGCCAGGCAGAGGCGATGGAGTGAGTTTATGAGTGAGTACGATTTTCGTATTTCATACATCAAGGGAAAAGAAAATGTGGTCGTAGATGCCTTGAGTAGGAGACCACGTGTCTTCTCCTTGGCACCCTTAAAAGTCAATCTACGGGAACGTGTGTTGACGCAACACCTTGGATATAGTTGATATTTAAAGGTTACTTCAAACCTCCAGAGTGGGAGGTAATTAGATCCAAATTATGAAGGATATAGCCTGGAAGCAGATGGGCTATTAAGATACCAAGGAAGGATGTACATCCCCAAAGGTGGGGATATTCGAAGCATCATACTGAAGGAATCCCATCAAGCACTTTATTGTGCGCATCCGGGTGTGACGAAAATGTACCCAGACATGAGGAAGCTCATCTTCTGGGTAGGCATGAAGCACAATGTAGTCCATTTCGTCGCCAAGTGCCTAGAGTGTCAACAAGTGAAAGCCGACCACCATCACTCGACAGGTCTCCTACAACCACATGATGTTCCTATGTCCAAGTGGGAAGTCATTTCTATGGATTTTTTTGTGGGGTTGCCGCTCACATCACATAGACACAATGCCATCCTTGTGATAGTTGATAAGTTGACCAAGAGTGCTCATTTTATTCCAGTTAGAGACACTTACGATGTCACTAATGTGGCATGTGTGTTTTTAAGTAAGGTCATTCGTTTGCACGGGATACCCAAGAAGATCTTTTCAGATAGGGACTCCAGATTCACTTCTAGGTTTTGGACAAGTTTGCAGTCAACATTGGGGACTCATTTGAACTTAAGCACAACTTATCATCTAGAAACAGATGGGAAAACTGAGAGAGTAAATCAGGTTATGGAAGACATGCTTAGGATGTATGTTATGGATAATCAAACCCATTGGGAGAAGTACTTACCTTTGGTAGAGTTCGCCTACAATAACAATTTTCATAGCTCCACCAGAATGCCACACTACGAAGCTCTGTATGGAAGGCCATGCAAAATACCATTGAGTTGGGAAAGATTAGAAGACCGAGTAACAATTGGGCCATAATTGATTCAAGAGATGGAGGAACATGTGATTCATATTAGGCAGAGACTAAAGGAAGCACATGATAGACAGAAAAGTTATGCGGATGCACACATGACTGATCAAAGTTATAAAGTGGGAGATGAGGTTTTCATTCATATCAAGCCTAATAAGAGTACCATTCGGTTCGAGAAGGGGACAAAGTTGTCACCTCAATTTATAGGATCATTCAAAATCCAAGATAAAATTGGACCTGTTGCCTATCGTCTTGTACTTCCACCCCACTTGCATAAAAATCATAATGTTTTTCATGTATCTGTTCTACGTCATTATGTTGCTGATGAATCACATAAACTAAATTGGAAGGAATTGCAGGTATCAGACGTGGGAACCCTCACGGTAGAAACATTGCGCATATTGGTGATCCAGGTGGATATCGGTGGCCACCCACCTTCTCCAACTGGCCCAAAACATGTTTCTGGCAATTTTGGTAATTTACTATTTTTAGCAGTTTTTAACTTCCGGGGCCATTTTGAGGCCCTAAACGATGTTTTTTTTTTTTAAATTTTTTCAGAAAGTAGGGAGCAACATGGATAGTAGATCAATGTTTCTCATCCAAAAGTTGTATTCCTCGGATAGATCTTTCCAACGAGCTATCATACACCTAAAACGAAGATCGTGTGCAAAAGTTACGACCCCGGGAAGTTGATGCACCAACTTACCCAAACGGGGCCCACATGACTTTTGGCACTTCATCTCCCAGGGTTAGGTTTTTGGATGTCTAGGGTTTTTGGAATTCCTGCTTATTGTAAAAAGGCCTTCAGAGCCTCATTGTAATGATCTTCTCACGAATGTGAGTAGCCGTCACATCTCTTCTCAGAGATAAGCTACCACCATTCTAGCGAGTCTTTCACTCTGTATTTTACAGTCTCTGTACATTTATTTCATTAATAGAAATCGTGTATTACTGTATACCTGTGACTCTTGTTTTATTTACACTATATATTTGTCATATTGTTGTCTCTCTTGCAATATCTCTGTGCATTTCTTTATTATATCTCCGATCTCATTTCGTGCCGAAAATAATCCGGATCAGTGGTATCAGAGCAGGCTTCTCTTGATTGTTTTTAAGTGCATGTCCCCGACGAGGTCCGAGTATAGAAAGTTGGTTCTCGAGATTGTCTCTCTTGAGGAAAATCACTCTCACACACCCAAGAAACCCTCAATGGCGGAAGAAAAGAAAAACGATGGAGCAGATGATCCTATCAGTCTATTGTTTGAGCAAGCTCTCACGCGACAGAGGGACGAAATGATGGAGAATTTTTCCCACATCCTTCAACGCCTGCTGATAGCATCAGGTGCATCTTCATAAAGCGGCCACTTTGGAGGCACCTCACCTTTCAAGGTACAGGTTAATTTTGATATTCCCATATTTGAAGGTCAAATAGATGCAGATGCCCTAGATAAATGGTTAAATCTACTAGAAGGTTATTTCTCTTTTCATAATTTTTCCGACAAGGAAAAGATCACCTTCGCACTCCTTAAGGCTCTCCCCCATGTCAAACATTGGTGGGAAACTTACTGGGAGCAGAGTTCCATAGAGGAGTCTGGAATATATGGGGCCGAGCCCACTTGGGATTTTTTTGTGGATGCGGTAAAGGAACAATATTACCCTGTTGGCAACTATGAGGACCAGTACATGAGATGGACCACACTACGACAAGAGAGGGTCCAAGAAGTTCAGGAGTTCACCATTACCTTCCATACCTTGCACACCAATCTAGGTATCAAAGACTCTGAACGACATTTGGTTCTGAAATACCGTGGGGCTCTACACAGATACATCCAAACTGAAATGGATTTTATGGACATCTCATCACTCGGTGCTGTCTATCGATATGCTGTTAAAATCAAGCATAAATTTAAGCACCAGAACAAATGGGAGTTTGGGTCTGCAAATCTGCAACAACCAAAGTATGACAAAGACAACCCTAACAAACAGTCTCCCGAAAACCAATCCAAGCCACAGGAAAAGAAGGGTCACGGGAAGACAAAGAAGGACACCAAAAAATGGTGCAATTTCCACAAAATCCCCTGGCACAACACCGATGAATGTCACTCAAAATAGTCATTGGTGGCCGAGATCAAAGACAAGGAGCCGAACCCTGATTCAAAATCTGATTCTGAAAATAATGGGAAAAGACAAATATTGACGCAAACCCCACTGCTATTGTCGCGACCGCAACAATTCAACCAGAACAACCAACAGATCCTGAAGAGGGGGAGCGCCTTTTTCATTCACAGATGTGGGTGAAGGGGACCCCGCTGCATTTTAT
>JASDQU010097218.1:1899-14146 GCA_032191745.1 Picea mariana | reverse complement strand
CGGAGGAAGAAAAAGAACACGTTTTCATAAGACCTGTTTTGAATTTTGAACTTAAAAGCATTAATGTAATAGTTAGGAGGAGCATACTTGCATTTATGTCTTGGAGATATGAACAGACCTAGGAAAATTACTCCCATCTTTCAATTGTATTGAGGCATTTAAGTATGTTAATGTGAGAGTAGGTAGATATGAATGTTAGATTAGATAGTTTAGAGAGTAGGAGGGAAAACGGATACAGACACCCTCACCCTTGTATCATTGTATTATGAACATTATCATCATTTTGAGAGATGAAGCAGAGAGTTGTAGAGAAGAACCCATGTACAGAAGCACTTGAGTTAATATATGAAGTTTTGACTCAATTTTCATGGTGTTATGACGCTTACTGTTTACATTTGTTGAATGGTATGCTTACAGTTGTCTTATTCTCTTTGTTTATGCATTTGTTGTTATTCTGTGTTGAATGTATGATTTCATGTTGAATGTATGAAGTCTGAGAGAGAAGAATGAGTTTCAATTGTTTCTCATCCTGAGAGAAGTTCCTACAAGGAGTGTAGTAGAATGTCCGCAAGGTGTGCATTGACAAGGGTTCTGAGTTCTATCTCAGAAAGCTCAGGAGGGATACCATTGTTCTCATTCCAGCAGAGATGCAGGAGAAGCATATAAGCCATGCAAGGTGTGTGCAGGCTAGTCGAGGCCTTAGAACTTATCAACTAAGGTTGAAGAGTGAGAGACTGTTGTTGCTGAGAGTGCACAGAGTTGAAGAATCAAATACCCAGAAGTATTTGAAAGATTGTCGCAAGGAGTGCGTGTAGGAGTCCTTTTGAGGCTTGAGTTGCCAAAGAAAGCTCAGGAGGGTTAGCACCTTTGAAGTGTTCAAAGGGAGACGGGGTAGAAGTCACCTTGTAGAAGTTAAGTTCCAATGTAAGAACACTGGTTTGTTTCATAGATATTTAGAGGGAGAAATCAAACGATCGAAATTCTCCTTGGAGAACTCGTAGAGTCCCAAGGACCATAGGATCCAGAGGGGTTGCAGGGTGGATAAGGGTTGGACAAACCCATTACGTTGATTTCAAGATTCAACGTCGACCGTTGAACGTGACCGTCGAGCCATCAAGATCATTTCGACAAATCAAGGTTTGTAAATCCAGAGTGTAAGCCAAATCCCTTGGTCACTCGAACTTCCAAATCACAGATTGGATTATAGTGTGTGGAGATGAGGCACACAATTTTCGGTGCTTCAGAATTTCGGAGTTCGGATTTTCGTGAGTCCTAACGACAAGGAGTCGTGACATAGTGTAGCGAAAATCCCGAAGTCGTGAGTCGCGATAGGATTTTGGCATGGAATTTTGGGTTTTCGGCAATTCGGGTGTCGGGAAGCAGAGGAGGCAAATGTTGTGGGATCGAGAGTTTCGAATTCCCGGTACCCAGAATCCTGAAATAATGCAGGCGTTGGATCAAGTGAGGCTTATAGCCGTTGATCCCGTAAAGGTGCCATTTCAGAGTTCGAGGTTTCAAAGTGGAAGAAGAATACCTGTCGGAGGTTTGTTCAAGTCCCAAAAGCTAGGAAACTTGAGTGACAAGTGGCAATAATCCGCATCAGAGATAGAGGATAGCGGAGAAGACAGGTGGCATATTCGTCGCCAGGTGGAGCCAAACTTCATTGACTGTTTCAGGGTTTCATAGGTTGGAGAGCTGAGAGTCTTATATCAGCATTCGCAAAGTCTCGAAGTCCAAAACCTTGAATCGTCGAAAAGTTTCTTTGGGGAGCCAGACTTTGCCAAATGTCTTAGGGTTCGAAATTTCAGTAGTTTCAAAGACAAGAGTCGGGGGTCTTTGCACCAAAATTACCGAAGTCGTGAAACACGACACAACTGTGGAGGAGGAAGAGGCCGAGGATTTTGGAAATTCAACATTTCGAGTTTCGGAGGGTTGAAGAGTTAGAAACTCAACAACAATATTCGCAAAGCCATGAAACACAAAGTCCTGATTCAACAAAGGTCATGAACACATTATTGTGGTCAAGTGGGAAGAGTTAACGCCTGGTGTTTGATCACTCAGGCCTAACTTATAAGGACTTGTGGATACACTGTTGTGTGTGTGTGGGATTCCCTATGGAGGAGCTGAAGAGTCAATCAGACTCAAGTGGTAGATTTAGAATGATCCTACGTGGATCTTGGCCGGAGGGTTGGGGATCTGCATCATTTATGGTATCAGAGCTTGACTATGTTTGTATATTGCAGATGGAGGAATTAGGAGGAAGAAGAGTACTCTGATATGCATCATTTGTGGTATCATAGCTATAGAAAAAGTCTTTTCTTTATGTAGCAGAGAAAAGAGGAACATTTTACATCCATGCCGCTGAGAAGAAGAGACAGGCCAATGCCTGATCCAGCAGTAGAAAGGGAAATGTGTGAATTACATGCCAAGTTTGATGCTATGGAGACAGCATAGAGGCGCACAGTTGAGGTTGGGGATATCAGCGAGGCCAAAAGTGAAAATGAAGCTAGAAACAAAGGAGACGAAGTCGCATTCAAAGATGTTGTAGATGAACACCTATTCAGGGTTGTTATAAGGATAGGTGCTAGAGAAAAAATGGACATTCCCATGTATGAGGGAAACCTATATGTTGAAGAGATTATAGAATGGATTAGAGCTCTAAATAAATGCTTCGACTATGAGGATGTCAAGGAGGATAAGAAAGTCAAACATGCCATCGCTAGACTTAAAGGGCATGCAGTACTATGGTGGGATGAACTTCAGGCTGACAAACACTGCAAAGGCAAGCAAAAAATCAAGAGCTGGGATAGAATGGTTGCAAAGATGAAGACCAAATTCATACCTAAGGATTATAAAATCACTATGTTTTGGAGGATGCAGAATTTGAGATAGAAGATGATGTCAGTGAAGGAATACACTGAAGAGTTCTACAAGATAAACATCAAGGCAGGTCATCGGGAAAGCGATGATGAAAAAGTTACCAGATACATGAATGGTTTGAGATATGAAATTCAATATGAGATGAGCATGATGAACCTGAGAACTGTAGAATATGCTTATCAAATGGCTCTGAAGGTTGAAGAGAAGCTGAGCCGAAAACAAGGTCAAAGAGGCCGAGGTAGAAGTCAAGCCAGAGGCAAAACAATTGCCCAAGACAGGACTCAGAAGTCTAAAGAAGAGGGGAAGAAACCTCAAACTCCACATGAGAGAGGAGGAAGCTCACATAGAGGGCAGTATGATGATAGAAATACTTTTCCTTGAGCCAGAGGAAGAGGAAGAGGCAGAAGTGGTGAAGTAAAATGTTTTTTCTATTGAAAGATCAGACATAAATCCTATGAGTGTCCAGATAAGAAAAACGATGGTGGTGAAACTCACATTGTCGAAGCTCAAGGATAGAATGTTGAGGCAAAAGATGTTGAGGGTGGAATATCTTTGATGATGAGGAAAGTTCTCTTGAAGCCGAAGAAGGAGGCAGAGAACCCAGCCCAAAGAAACAATCTGTTTCAGACTGCTTGCAAAACCAAAGACAGGGTATGCAAGATTGTCGTGGACATCGATAGCACAAAAAATCTCATATCTACAGAGATGGTAGAAAATATGGAGCTGGAGACTATTGTACATCCAAGCCCATACAGAGTTTTGTGGCTACAAAAAGGACATCAGGTAAATGTCACTAAACAATGTTTAGTTGAATTTAAAATAGGGGGATATAAAGATGAAATATTATGTGATGTCATTCCCATGGATGTTTGCCATCTATTGTTGGGTAGACCATGGAAATATGACATAAATGTGGTTCATGATGGGAGAAAGAACACATACACCCTGGAAAAAAATGGTAGGACTCACTTGTTGCTGCCAATTAAGGGTAAAGAGGTGAAAACAAAGATGAGCAACATTGTACTTCTCATGAGTGGGAAGGAACTTCTTAAGAGGTTAAGAAGAAGGAAGATACACAATTTATTGTGGTTATGAAGCCCATAATTGTTTTGACCAATACAAGGATATATGATCTACCAGAAGAAATCCAGGAGTTGCTGGAAGAGTTTGCTGATATAGTAGTGGACGAACTACCTTGTTCGTTGCCACCTATCAGAAGTATAAGCCATCATATCAACCTTATACCTAAAGCCATCTGACCAAACAAAGCCATGTATATATTGATGCCATAGGAAAATGAGGAAGTCAAGAGATGGGTCCAGGATTTAATGGACAAAGGATTGATTCGGGAAAGCTTGAGTCCATGTGTTGTTCCGACAGTGCTCACCCCAAAGAAAGATGGAGCCTGGAGAATGTGTATAGACTCAAGGGTGATCAATAAGATTACCATTAGATACAGATTTCCATTACCAAGGATGGATGACTTGATGGATTGCTTGAGTGGAGAATTTTTTTTTTCAAAGATCGATTTGAAAAGTGGATATCATCAAATTCGGATGAGAGAAGGTGACGAATGGAAGACAACATTCAAGACGAATGAGGGGCTATATGAATGGTTTTTCATGCCATTTGGCTTAACAAATGCACCCAGTACTTTCAGGAGATTGATGAACGAAGTCCTGAAGGATTTCATAGGGAAATTTGTCATTGTATATCTTGATGATATATTAATTTTCAGCAAGACAGAAGCAGAGCACTTAAGGCATTTAGCTGCAGTGATGAGGAGATTACAACAACAGAAATTGTTAATAAATATGAAGAAATCATCATTTATGAGGACAAAACTCATTTATTTGGGTTTTGTTATCTCTACAAATGATTTGAAGATGGATCTAGAAAAGGTAGATGCAATTAAGAATTGGCCATCGTCGAAGAGTGTGTTTGAAGTTCGAAGCTTCCATGGTTTGGCAAGTTTCTACAGGAAATTCATTCGAAATTTCATTGGAATTAGTGCACCAATGATGGATACGGTAAAGAAAATACATAAATATTTTCACTGGATAGAAGAAGAAGAGAAGAGTTTCAATTTGCTGAAGAAGAAGATCACGGAGCAACCAATTCTGGTCTTGCTAGATTTTAGCAAGACATTCCAGGTTAGGTGTGACGTGAGTGGATTTGTAATTGGAGTGGTCTTGAGCCAAGAAGACAGGTCGGTTGCATATTTTAGTGAGAAACTGAATGAAGCGAAGATTAATTACTTAACATATGACAAATAATTATATGTAGTCATACAAGCATTGAAGAAATGAAGACATTATTTGGTTCCTAAAGAGTTTGTTTTGTACCCTAGATGGGGTGACACGCGGCACCGTGGTGGTGACACCAGGATCAACACTAAGCTCTGGTTTAATTGTTAATGGCCACGAACCACACATCATCATTTACGATGGTGTATGGCCATAGTAGAGGCCATACAATGGAGGGACTCCTCCCTCACGCTACCATTTACACCCCCTGCGCACTCAGATTGAAAGAGGATATGGGAGGACGGATGACTCTGGTGTCTGGTTATGTGTTTTCTTATGAACCTGGGTAGAGAGGGAATGCTCCTGTTGTGGATACGCTCTTCGCTTGGACGTTCACCACCTTTTCTTTGCACTCTGATAAGGATTTTCAGGGCTGTTTGTCTCTGCGTGTGCCACGACAGAGTCGGTCTGCCTGCGCTTTGCACCTGCAACCTCTCTTGTCCTGGACTTTTATCTTAGCTCTGCAATTGATTGGCATTTGCATTCACCCCCCGGATACAATGGCTAGAAAGCGAGGAAGGATTCGTTGGGGTTCAGCCTAGGACACCCATAAAGCGCAGAGGTGACAGAAGGAGAAATTTGAACGTGCTCTAGATTTGGTGTCTTCCATTCTTAGGAAGAAGGCTCGGGCTAAGAGACAGGCGTTGCTCGACACTATTGCAGAACCGGGAGTTGGTTGTAGCAGGGAAGACATGGCATTCAAGCTGAGTGATAAGAAGGAGGCCGAGACCGAGGATATGTTTCCTACCTATGTCGTGGAGGAGGACCCATCTATGGGGGACCTGCCGAGTGTTGAGAAGCCCCGCGCCATGGAGATGACCAGCTGGGAGGGTACCAAATGCATTTTGGCTAGGGAATACGACTTCCCTGGCTGCATTGTTGAAGAAATTCCCTGGCCGGGTGACTTGCAAGCAGCTGGTGCCAAGAAGATTGTGGATGCAGAGGTTGAAGTGGTACAGAGGGAGCTCGCAGTTGGCATTGGTGAATCAATGGAATTGAGGATTTCTCCCCCTAGTGTCTTGGGTGGCAGAACGCATGGATCTCTCCTCAGCAACGATCACCTGGCCTTGGTGTTCGAGCTTCGAGGCCACATGTCGGACCTGGAACATAGGGCCCTCCTCATGGTCCAGTGCATGGACTTGCTCCTCGATGCGTTCTCCGGTGCTCCAGCTCAGCGGAAGTGCCCCTTGTGCGCACAGGCTTTTGCCATTCTGGCGGGGACCACTTGGCAGACTGGAGAAGGAGACACGTCACCGGGTGCCTAGGTTCTTATAATTTCCTGGTTTTTAGTTTTATTGTGTAACTGTTTTATGTTCATCTGGACCACAAGCATCTGTCCTGGTTTCCTCTGGGCAGGACAGATGCTACTTTTCTTTATGTATTATTGTATAACTGTTATTTGCTCCCCACTTATGCTGGTTTCCAGATACCGGTAGCATTTTTGGTGAATTTATCCATGCCACTGTATATTTTGTCAAAGTTTTGTGCTAATCTAATATAACATGTACTACTCCTTTTTTATTTAAAAAAAAAAAAGAGTTTGTTTTGTACAGTGATAATCATGCTTTACAATCCGTGACTCAACAGGAGAAGTTGAATAAAAAACAAGTTAAATGGGTTGAATTCATGCATAATTTTACTTTTGTGATTAAACATATTTCTGGAACTGCTAACAAAGTTGTTGATGCTTTGAGAAGGAAATGTTTGCTTATGCAGGAATTCAGAGCCAAGATTTTGGGTTTTGATAACCTCAAAGAAATGTATAGGGATGACCCAGATTTTAAGGAGGCATATGAGGCATCTGAGAATCCAGTTCTCAGGGACAGAAGCCAATGGACTGAGTATATGATCCAAGATGGATTATTATTCAGGGGCAATCAACTATGTATTCAAAAATGCTCCATGAGGGAGAACTTGTTGAAAGAAAAACATAGTGGAGGATTGGTCGGACACTTCGGTCATGATAAGACATTCTCAAAGTTCAATGGCTCATATTTTTGGCCAGGGATGAGGATAGATGTCAAGAAATTTGTGGACAGATGCAGGATTTGTCAGCACACAAAAAGGAAAAGGCAGAACACAGGGTTATATCAACCATTACCCATACTAGAAAGGTCTAGGGATGATTTTAAGGATGGATTTTTTTTTTTAATTGTAGAAACCTTGGCAAATCTTACTAATCCTTTATATGCCAACTATGAATGTTTGGCGAAATTTTTGTAAAAATATTCAAATTTCTAAGTATTTTATATAGTTTTTATAAAATTTTGGTGATTTTTAAGGTAAAATAATTTTATCCTATAGAATTTGGGTGAATCATTTTTAAAATAGTGAATCTCATTTTTGGAAAAACGATGGAAAATTAGCCCATGAGCGAAATTTAGCCCCTAAAATCATCCATGGAAAGGTCGTGGGGCATAGTGAGGATGGATTTTATATTGGGACTACCAAGAACAAAAAGAGGATG
This sequence comes from Picea mariana, assembly GCA_032191745.1. Taxonomy (NCBI): domain Eukaryota; kingdom Viridiplantae; phylum Streptophyta; class Pinopsida; order Pinales; family Pinaceae; genus Picea; species Picea mariana. Next base: position 6,493 of record JASDQU010097218.1, on the reverse strand, counting down.
TGATTCAATCTTTGTGGTAGTCGACAGATTTTCAAAGATGACACATTTCATACCATTCTAGAAAACTAGCGACGCAACTCATATTGCAAACCTGTTTTTCAAGGAAGTCGTCAGACTTCACAGCTTGCCAAGGAGTATTGTGTCTGATCAGGATACCAAGTTCGTTGGATATTTCTGGAGGACCTTATGGAAAAAGGTGGACAATTTTTTCTTTTAGCTCAACATATCATCCTCAAACGGATGGGAAAACATAAGTCATAAACAAAATCTTGGGAGATTTGTTGAGGAGCTTAGTGATTGAACACCACAATTAGTGGGATCACATTCTGCCACCTAGGAAGAATTTTCTTACAATGACCCACTCAACAAAAGCACAGGGCAGAGTCCATTGCAGATTGTATATGGAATACAACCAAGGGGAGTTTATGAATTGAAAGATTTGGAACAAGCTGAATTCAGGAGTGCTAGTGTAGAGGACTTTGCAGAAACAATGAAGGAGCTTCACAGCCGAATTAAGGAGCAATTGCAGAATTCAAGTCAAGAATACAAGCAAAGAGTAGATCAACACAGGTGAGAACTTTAGTTTGAAGTTGGTGATCTGATTCTTGCACATCTTAGGGAGGAAAGGTTCCCAAGGGGAATGTATAATAAACTGAAGATGAAAAATATTGGACCGTGCAAGGTCATAAGAAAATTTGGGGCAAACACATATGAGATTGAGTTACTCGATGGGGTCGAAATCTCACCGATATTCAATGTTGCAGATTTGTACCCTTACAAAGGTAAAGAAGCAGGAGCAGAGAAGGAACGGAAAGAGATTCAATGGACCAAACAAATGCCTATAGATGAAAGGCCACAGATGGAAAGCATAATTGACAAGAGAATTAGCAGAAAGACTAGGAGAAAAGAGTATCTTGAATACTTGGTCAAATGGAAGGGACATCCAGTTGAAGATGCCAGTTGGGAAGATGAAGCAGAAATTCAGAAGCATGGACAGACCGTGCAAGAGCTCATGAACAAGAGTTCATTAAAATTTTCAAGCATGGGAGTATGATGTAGGAGAATCGTGCAAAGCCAAAGCACACGCCTAGCCAAAGATATAGTTGGACCTGCAGAGGAAGAAAAATAGCACATTTTTATAAGACACGTTTTGAATTTTGAACTTAAAAGCATTAATGTAATAGTTAGGAGGAGCGTACTTGCATTTATGTCTTGGAGATATGAACAGACCTAGGAAAATTACTCCCATTTGTCAATTGTATTGACGCATTTAAGTCTGTTAATGTGAGAGTAAGTAGATATGAATGTTATAATAGACAGTTTAGAGAGTAGGAGGGAAAACGGATATAGACACCCTCACCCTTGTATCATTGTATTATGAACATTATCATCATTCTGAGAGATGAAGTAGAGAGTTGTAGAGAAGAACCCATGTACAGAAGCACTTGAGTTAATATATGAAGTTTTGACTCAATTTTCATGGTGTTATGACGCTTACTATTTACATTTGCTGAATGGTATGCTTACAGTTGTCTTATTCTCTCTGTTTATGAATTTGTTGTTATTCTATGTTGAATGTATGATTTCATGTTGAATGTATGAAGTCTAAGAGGGAAGAATGAGTTTCAATTGTTTTTCATCCTGAGAGAAGTTCCTGCAAGGAGTGCAGTGCAACATCCGCAAGGTGTGCATTGTCAAGGGTTCTGAGTTTTATCTCAGAAAACTCAGGAGGGATACCGTTGTTCTCATTCCAGCAGAGGTGTAGGAGAAGCACAAAAGTTGTGCAAGGTGTGTGGAGGCTAGTCGAGGCCTTATAACTTATCAACTAAGGTTGAAGAGTGAGAGACTGTTGTTGCTGAGAGTGCACAGAGTCGAAGAATCAAATACCCAGAATTATTTGAAAGATTTCCGCAAGGAGTGCGTGCAGGAGTCTTTTCGAGGCTTGAGTTCCTAGAGAAAGCTTAGAAGGGTTAGCACCTTTGAAGTGTTGAAAGGGAGACGGGGTCGAAGTCGCCTTGTAGAAGTTAAGTTCTAGTGTAAGAACACCGGTTTGTTTCATAGAGATTCAGAGAGAGAAATCGAATGGTCGAAATTCTCCATGGAGAACTCGCGAAGTCCCGAGGACCGTAGGATCCAGAGGAGTTGCAGGGTGGATAAGGGTTGGACGAACCCATTACATTGATTTCAAGATTCAATGTCGACCTTTGATCGTGACCGTCGAGCCATCAAGATCATTTCAGCAAATCAGGGTTTGTAAATCCGAAGTGTAAACCAAATCCCTTGGTCACTCGAACTTCCGAATTGCGGATTAGATTATAGTGTGTGGAAACAAGGCACATAATTTTTTGTCGCTTCGGAATTTCATAGTTTGGCATTTTGGGAGTCCTGACGACAAGGAGTTCGGACATAGTGTAGCGAAAATCTCGAAGTYGCGAGTCACGATAGGATTTTGGYGTGGAATTTCGGGATTTCGGCACTTYGGGTGTCAGGAAGAAGAGGAGGCARGTGTTGTGGGATCGAKAATTTCGAACTCCTRGTACCCAGAAGCCCGAAATAACACAGGCGTTGGATCAAGTGAGGCTTACAGCCGTTGATCCTATAAAGGTACCATTTCGAAGTTTGGGGTTTCGAAGTGGAAGAGGAACGCCTGTCAGAGGTTTGTTCAAGTCCCGAAAGCCGGGAAACTTGAGTGACAAGTGGCAATAATCTGTGTCAGAGATAGAGGATAGCGGAGAATATAGGTGGCATATTCGTTGCCAGGTGGAGCCAAACTTCGTTGATTGTTTCAGGGTTTCGGAGGTTGGAGAGTTGAGAGTCTTGTATCAGGATTTGCAAAGTTGCGAAGTCCAAAACTTCGAATCAGTGAAAAGTTTTGTTTGGGATCCAGCCTTTGTTGAATGCATCGGGGTTCGACATTTTGGTAGTTTCGAAGACAACAGTCGGGGGTCTTTGCACCAGAATTCCCGAAGTCGCGAAACGTGACACAGTTGTGGAGGAGGAAGAGGCCGAGGATTTTGGAAATTCGACATTTTGGGTTTCAGAGTGTTGAAGAGTCAAAAACTCAACAACAAGATTCATGAAGCCATGAAACCCAAAGTCCCGATTCGACAAAGGTCATGAACACATTATTGTGGCCAAGTGGGCAGAGTTAGCGCTTGGTGTTTGGTCACGCAGTCCTAACTTATAAGGACCTATGGATACATTGTTGTGTGTGTGTGGGATTCCCTGTGGAGGAATCGAAGAGTCAATTAGACTCAAGTGGTAGATTTAGAAAGATCCTGTGTGGATCTTGGCCTGAGGGTCAGTGTCTGCATCAGTCCGGGTGTCAATTTGTATATCGCGGAACTTCGGGTGTTGTTTGGAGGAAACGGAAAAACTCAAGAGCAATTTTGAGCCTGCTTGGATAAGTATGGAATGAATAAGCCATCGGTTGAACTCTTGATACAAAAAAATGACTATAAATGTGAACCCATGAGTCTGCCAACCTACGACATTTTCGGAAAAAAGAATAATAATAAACACAAAGATACAAAATATAATAATAATAAACATAGTTATTATCCCATTCCAAGTTTATTAGATATCACCTCATAAAAGAGAATGAAGTTTATATCGATCATACATTTAAAAAAAAATGGATTTAACATCCTTTAATAATTTTATGTAATTAAATTGTAGAATATTAATATTTAATGTTAATAATTTAATATTTGGAAATAATGTTTTTAAATAATGCTAGATAGTTCATAGGGATCACCATCCGTCAACAATATCTCTCATCACTAATTAATAGATGAATATCTAATTTATTAAAGGATAAAGATTAAACCAAGAAAATTATTAGGTGTATCCCACCATCCAATCTTACACCCTCCCTCATATTTTCAAAATAATAAACACCTATCACATCCCATTCAAAGTTTGTTAGATATCAACCAAAAAATAAAAATCAATTTATATAGATCAAATAGTTTATTAAACATCAATAAAAAGTTATAATCAAAATTACACATTAAAGTTTTTTTAAAACCTAAAATTAATTATTCTTATTTTCAAATTTTGTTAATTTTATTTGAAATTTAAATTAAAAAAATAAATTATTCAAAATAAATTTTGATTTTTATTCGGAGTGTATTTACGATAAACTTATTAAAATTCTAAAATTCAATTATAAAAATATTAAAAAAAACACAATTATATTAATTTTTGTATTCTTATAAAATTAAGATAAATTTTATAATAATGAAATTATTAACAAATAAAAGTATTATACAAATTTTATTCATTTTAATTTGAATAATTAAAATTATTTAAAAAAAAATACATGTTTAAAATTAAAATAAATATCTAGATTTTATTAAAATATCTATGAGAGCTAATGGTTATATGGAAGTTTGAGACCATACAGTTTAAATTTCGTTAAATTTTATTAAAATGTGTAAGCCAATGGTTATATGGAAGCTTGAGATATTAATTCAGAAGTTAAATTTTAAGAAAATAAAGTAAGAATTACCATAATTAAAGTTAATGGTATCATGCACATTTCATTTTAACATGATCAACACTTAATAATATAAAATAACATATTTTTTTT